>MU110272.1:0-10848 GCA_012274485.2 Sinapis alba | reverse complement strand
GATCCAGCTGCCTTAGAACTCTTCCGACCTTCTTTCCTTTTTGCCTCCCTCGATCCTGGTTAAGTCTCACCCTTCCGGGCCCTTAACCGCCTTTCCAGCCATGATACGCTTGTCTTTAGGTCCTATGACCTGACTGGTACGTCTCCTCGTACCATGGCTGTGCCCAAAGCCTCAGCCAGATTCAGGGACATGACAAGTTTCTTCTTCCATATTCGACCAATTAGATATTCAACATGATTCCAAAGAAAGGTTCAAAAGAACAAAAAAAAACATTGTTCCAAAGCACACATCACATGGCCTACTAAATCCAAACAATGTTAAAATTAATGTCCACTTATTAAAATCACTATATATTTATAACAAAAGTTTCTGTGACTAGAATTTATAAGCAATTTGTATTAATGTTTGTAGGAAAAAAAATTCTCAAAGGACGAGGAGATAAGGAGGGAACAAAGATCCCATGGAGTGCGGTAAATTGGAGTGACAAAAAGTCTATGTCCTTTTGGAGTCAAATATTGTAACATTCACTTGCTCTCACTTTGCTCCAAAACCGCGTCCAATCCAATTTTCTCCAACTTGACTTCTATCTAAATCTTTTTCCTTTTTTTTTTTTGTTTACAAAATGTAATACATATATTTGGATCTGAGTAGAGACATAACATACAACATGTAATGTAACTCTTTTTATTTTCAGTTTTAGCGTTTATTGTTGTCTAACATCACAAATATGCAAATTTGAATCCATGTAAAGACACAACAGCAATATTAGTATGAATCACTTAACTATATGTCCTTGTTAGTCTTAAGTTTAAATCCATTGATTAGAGTTTATAATATGATTAGCCATTTGTACTAATGTTACATTGTATTATAAACTTTTTTTGGTAACGCACATTGTATTATAAACAAATGTTTAAAATTCAGTTGTGTATGTGTCAAAGGTATAGAAAACAAACAAAGTTTGCGAACAATTAGCAACATTCAAACCATATTACTGAAATATTAAGAGTCAATATTTAGAACTTGTGATTTTGTGTTTATTATCTCCGCTAGAATTGGAAAGGAGAGGACGATAGTTTGCCATTTTGTGATTGTGTATTGAGAAAAACATATTACAAAAGGATATATTGATATAATATACAAAATGGCAAACAAAGTTGATATCAATATATCCTTTTGTAATTATTTATTTTTCAGTTTTCGAAATAATAATTTGGAAAAATTGTCAATATAGATTAGATTCTCTTGTACTAATTAATAAGAACATAAAAAAAAATGTATAGATACCACCAAAAGATACTGCAGGTGTGTATGCAAGCTGAGGAACAACACCTCTGAAACCTCCAAAGTCCATGTTGAATAACTTCATCTATTATCATAAAAATATACATATCTATATATGACTATGTTTGTATTTGCTTTAAGAGTTACATCTGTTCTTTAGAATATTGGTTTTGTTGTGACCTTTTGTTGAGGATTCAATGGACCCTCCATATTTGCATGTGACTGAGTGTGGAATGGGACGAGAGAATGGCGGTCACTGATATGGATGTCACCTTATTATGTCGCATTTATCTACTAAACTAAATTATTTATATAAATAACCTGTTTGCCAAATTTCTTCTTGCAATTAAAATAAGTACTCCATCCATTTCATTTTAATTGTCATTCTAAGTTTATGCATACATATTAAGAAAACATGTAATTTTGTATATTTCCAAAATAAAAACACAATTATCTATAAACCTAACTATATTTCAAC
Source organism: Sinapis alba (assembly GCA_012274485.2). Classification (NCBI taxonomy): domain Eukaryota; kingdom Viridiplantae; phylum Streptophyta; class Magnoliopsida; order Brassicales; family Brassicaceae; genus Sinapis; species Sinapis alba. The sequence goes on along the minus strand of MU110272.1, from coordinate 9,086 downwards.
TAATAAAAAAATAAATTAAAAAATCTTATTAATAAATTTTACATTGAAAAGCGAGAACGAGAACATCACTTAATTTGTGACAAAAAATTAAGCATACAACGACAAGTAATTCGAAACGGAAGAAATATTAACTACGTTCTAACTTCTACCTCACAATTATTAAATATACTACATTTATAAATCATGAAACTGTTAGCTAAAACTTTAGTCAATCCAATACATGCATGTATTTATTACTCATCGAAAACTATCTGATGATTCGTATGCTAACAAGTCCCATATCTAAATATGGCAAACCACTATAACTAAATGCACGACCAGTTCTCTCATTTAAGTGAACAAATAAATAAATGTAGGGGCTATGCGCACAAAAAAAAAATCAGTTTCAAATAGTTAAGTTAGATGGACTTCCAACATTTTATCTTTTTTTTTGTTCAAAAACCTCTTCTCTTTCATCATTTGGTAAATACTATATTACTTTGAAAGTATCATATGCGCGGCCTTCCCCACTATAAAGATATAGAGTGCACATGTATCCATACCATTTTTAAAAGTATATATATTTTTAACAAATTTTAATATATATACCGACTGTAATTTGTAAGTTTATACTGTATTATAATATTTGTACACTTTAGTCAAAAAAATCAGGATTCGCTTATTACAGCTGAATGCAGAAAAGGACATGAATCACAATCAACCCATTTCATCACCCATGTTTATATATATGTCGTAGTAGGTCCCATGTCACGCGTTTACGTTCTAGGTCCACTTATTTTATTCTAAATACTTGTCTGATTTTCCCATAACTTTGTATGTGGTTCCAAGCAACCTAACTGTGTATGTTCAACTTTCTCTTCTTTTCTCCAATGTCGACAAAACCAAATTAAGATATGTAATATGATTCACCAAACATATGATGACCCTCTATTCTATAAAAACAAACAAATCATAGACGTTAAATAATGACATGTAAATCATGTAATTGCTAGTTCATAATTCATAATGTTTTTCTTTTAAACTATAATTCATAATGTTTTGCTTGATAAAAGTTCATTTGCTGGCGAAAACTCGCATATTTAAATTATCAAACATGAAATTTCATAAAGATTTATTTACATCAGGTACAATTTTGAAATTTGTTACCTAGAATCTATTTGAACGAACCTTATTTTTTTATTCTGGTCAAGAAACAAACCTTATTTAATCATGATTTTTTCATGCCATGCATTGGGAAATAAAGTTTGATTTTTACTCTCTTTTCAGAAGTATGGAGCTTGAAACTTACAAGGGTAGCCACACTACTCAAACGTTCCAAAACAGTAGCAAAGAGACAAAATTAGGAATGCAACTTATACAAAACAGTATATGTTAGATCTTCCCACTCCCACATGCTTCATTGTTTGATCGACCTATACAATCAAACCACGTCTTACAAAATTATATTAGACCTAATAAAATTGTTTGTTGACTAGTTAATCAAGTTACAGCAGTTCTAATGTTATAACTTCAAAGGTGATTAAGTACTTTCAAAGGTTTATATATACCAACTGACTAATTATTTCGGTTAAAATTATTAACTACTAGGGTTAAAATTCTTAATTATTAATAAAAGTAATTGACCTTATAGTGGTTTTTCTTGTAGTCATAATTGCGGTCTAAACCACTTTCCATTAATAATGTTGGCACTTGTCATTTCGATGGATCCATTCTAACGGCATCCTCTTTTGCACAACATATACTTCTATTATTCCAATTACTATTGACTCTAAAAACGATACGTTGTCTGAATTGGAATATAAATTTTAAAACACTAGCGACTCAACATGATTTACATATATAGTGTATTTTCCTTCTTTTTTTTTTGCTAAAACGTTAATATCATTAAAATGAAAAGAGGAGTTTACAAGAGTTGCATTCCTACAGTCAACACTTCCAAGGCAAAAAAAAAGAATAAAAACAAGGAAGCATTAAAGAGAATAAAAGAGAACATAGCTAAACAAATTTAGGCTAGCCAAATTGACAAGAGGGAAGTGAACAGAGAGCTAAACAATATATATATATTTGTGTATTTTCTTATTTGATGAGCCATCTAATTTTGTTCTACCTATAGGACAAAATAGAAAATTGACCAAAAAACATCCGTATATAGGAGAATCCACAGACGAAGTCTGAATGTGACATTCCCCTACAAAGAGTGTCACTATATCGTATATAATCATATATTATTATTATTATTCTTTTTCCTCTTAGACTATCATCTAGTAAACTGTATAGTCAGAACTTAGAATCATGGGTATGATCACAAAACATTAATGTTTGTTTCAATAGTAACCTAAAAAATAAAAATATATAGTAGTCGAAAATTGTTTTGGTGTATGATTGAGTCATTATCGGAGCCTCACATGGGCGAAGAATGGTGATGAAAGATCTCGCTAGTAATCAAACTTCATATTTTCCAATTATTATTGCTATTATTAATTAGTTGGGGAAAAAACTAAAATTAATTGGCAGTATCTAGATATACATACATGTGATGATCAAAGATTCAAACCCATGTGAAAATGGGTACAGTGGGTTTGAAGTTTCACCCCAGCCAAAATGTCTTTGGATCCAACTTGTTCACCACTGGAAAGATAAAGGAAACCCGATACATATATCAGAGAAATTAATCTTATAAGAAAACAGATTTTTAGAATCTGAATTGTTTTCTTGTGAAACTAAATTGTACTCTAACCAAAATCATTTACATAAGTTTGATAAATTTGTTTGTGGATAAGTCGTATATATTCTCTCTTGAATGAAATTACGATTGATACTTTCCAAAATATCTCTAAAATATGTGGTGTCTAAGCTTTTAGTATTCACTAAATCTCTAAAATATGTGGGACTACTAGATAATACAATTTGCCCATGTTTTGGCAATTTCGAATACAACAAATGAGTTAAAACATAAAAATCCAACGAAATTTTCTGGGTCTTATTGGTAACGGTGTGGGTCCCTTTAGGACCAAATTGATTTCCAGTTAATTTGCAAAATAAATTTATCACTCAACAAACAGTACTTATAGCCACCCTTCACTCTACCAAAACGCTCCTTCACTTCTATCATCACTTTCCTCTTTTAACATTCCCCCACAAACACTTTTGATAGACTCACCTGAACCCCAAGATTCTAATGGCACGACCACAACAACGGTTCCGAGGCGTGAGACAGAGACATTGGGGCTCTTGGGTCTCTGAAATTCGCCACCCTCTCTTGTAAGTCTTTACCATAATACCCTTAGAGCATGTCCATTGGAATTTTTACGGAGGGATTCTTAGCAGAAGTTAAGAACCGGTTCTTAACTTTAACAAAGAATCCTTTCGTAAGAACTCCCAATGGACATGTTCTTATTTTCAATTTTTTTTAATCAAGAAGTTAAGCTGATTCTTGTGTTTTTTTTTTCTTGTTTCAGGAAAACAAGAATCTGGCTCGGGACTTTTGAGACTGCGGAGGATGCTGCAAGGGCTTACGACGAGGCGGCAAGGCTAATGTGTGGCAACAGAGCTCGTACCAACTTCCCTTACAACCCAAACGCCATTCCTTCTTCCTCTTCCAAGCTCCTCTCCGCCACTCTCACCGCTAAGCTTCACAAATGCTACATGGCTTCTCTTCAGCTGACAAAACAGACGCAAACGCAGACGCAAACACAAATGCAGAACGCGAGATATGGCGGCGTCATGAACGTGACGTCTGAGGGTAATCAGTATAACAGGGGATTAGGAGTAACGGAGATCAAATGGGAAGATGGAGATGCTGATATGCAACATACTCTAAGGCCATTGGAGGAAGATGATATAGAGCAAATGATCGAGGAGCTGCTTCACTACGGTTCTATTGAGCTTCGCTCTGTTTTACCTACTACTCAGTCTCTGTGATAAAGGGGTTTAGGGTCATTCTATTTATTTTTATTTTATTACATTTTCTTACAGCGACGTCGTTATGGGAGTTAGTAGTAATGTTCTGAATTGATCTGAATTGGCCTCTTTTGAAACACTCATTCTAGTTTCTACAAGAGCAATCGATCATATACTATGTAATGTATAGTATTTTATGTTATCAATTTATTTGCATCATTTTCTTCATGTAAACCAAAATTTTTAAAAAAAAAAAAATCATGAGAATTATGTTTTATGAGTTCGTGTGTGAATAAGTGGGGATTTTATGTAGTGAAAAGAGACAACACTGGAAAGAAATATATCAAAAGAAGAGAGTTTGGGAAGGGTTTGATTTTTTTTTTTTTTTTAGTTAGCTGTTTTTCATGCATGTTCTCATTTTTCAACGGTGGGCCTTATTTTTTCTTTCCTTTTAAAATTCTATTTCTCACTCTTTTGATTTTTTTTCTCTTTTTAATTTGGGATTATTGCCAAGTAGAAAAGAGTGTCCCTAACACGACCATCAAAAATTTAATTTTTAAATTAGGGAGTTTTTTGTGTGTTTCTAGCACTTACGTACGTTGGCAGCAGCGATACGACTAATCAAAAGCAATATAATTCGACCCAAAAGACAATATTCGACTCAAGCTCGAAATAAAGACCAAAAGTTAAGAGTATTATTAATGGTGAAATACTCACTTAGGATATCTAACGGTTATAATATCAACTCACTTAGGATATCTAACGGTTATAATATCAAAAAGATTTAGTTTTATTTAGTTTAACAAATAAAATTAAAAATTAAAAAGACTTAAACCAGTTGTAAACCGACAAATTGCCAAAAGCTTTTTTTTAATAAAATTTTGTAGAATGTTTTTTAACAAGAATCGTTTTTACATCTTCTCTTAACAGTTTTTTATTTTTTCTATTAAATTAATGTTGAGATACTCTTTAAAAGTTAATGCAAATGCTTTAAAGACGTTCTTAAAATTTCGTTCTTTGATTTGTGACATGTAGGGTTTTGTTGTTTTACCAACGTTTTAGAATATTCTGTTTCGTGTTACAACAAACAAATTGTTTCTTGCCGATTTATATATTATTTTCTCCGTTTCAAAATGTTACATATTTTAGATTTTCCACACGTTTCAATAAAACATATTAAATTTATATAAATTTTTATAATTATTTTTTTTCCATAATTTTAGATCAATAAAAATTTGATAAATACAATTAAGTTTTTAAAGTTTGCAATTAGTTAATAAAAATGCATTAAAAATGTAAAAATATATATTTTTAAAACAATTTTTTTCTTTAGGATATGTAGGATGGAGAATGTTTGCAACCGCAATCACCCTGTATACATAACGTTTTACGGATGCTTGCAAACCAAGCAATCAAACGGTGAAACAACTATAACCACACTACATCATTTCTTCTGAACAATTTCATACAGTAAAAAGATTAATTACTAAGCAGGCACTATAATCCGGTAGCTTCTCCAGTCCGAATCGATCGATTCTTCTTGTCATTATCAGTTGTTAGGAAAAATATAATTGAATTTAGTGAATGATAATTCAGTATGGTTAGGTAGCTCATTACGATATAAACCAGTACACATGCAATGCATCTAAATCGCAGCACATAAATGATTTGACGTAGGGATATTGTATGGATCCAAAAAGATTTGTTTGTCCCTTTATTTGCATGCTATCTATGATAAATCAATAAATCATAAATCTAATCATTCTGAAAATAAACAAAGTAAATTACGCAAGCTATGCATATACAATATTGTATTATGATATAAATAATCAAAGTAAATTATGATTTGCTGAGGTTTTCTTAATCATATTTTTGTATATATGCTGCTGGTAAAGAATTACAATGTCACTCTTTTGATTTGTAAATAATTTAACAGTACACCACAAAAGTGTATGTTATGTATCTCTAACTGGAAAAAAATGATGGAAGAGTATTATAAAAAAATAGTTTTTGACGATGTGACAAAAGCCTAAATTTTTTAAGGTTGACAAAGAAAGGACAAAAAAACTATAGTAATTTGACGACAATAAGCTATATATAATGTAACATATAATTAATTTCACTTAAATACTACAACTTGAAGTCAAAAGCAATTCTCAGAGTTCTTTCAAAAATCTATTAAGAGGTTCCAAACTATCTTAACTCAATTGTTCTGTAGGCATGCATGCGATTTCAAATGATTTGGTAACATCTGATATATTACTACGTGATAATTAGGAAGCCACTATAGATCTCTCATAGATCAACGTGATATTATTTTCTGGATCGAGTTCTTTATCGAATGGAACTTATAATTTTTGTCTAAATGTTAGAATGGAACTTATAATGATTATTCTACTTTCCTGTATGGAAATTGATCTTGTTTCCCCCCACAACCTTTTTAAAAAGGTAAATTAATAAATGAATAAATAAAAAAGAGGGAATTATAAAAGTGCAGTTTTATTCTAATTATTCTGTTTTATTAAAGCATTTTGAAGCAGCAAAGGTGAGATTTAATATAATGGGCATGCTTGTGAGTTCATCATCATTACTTCTTTGAACTTATGTGACCCTTTTTCCTTTGAGAAAGGTCTTTTTCTATTGTCTCAATAAAAATTTCACTGTACTCACCAAATAAAGAATGAATAGGTTTTTTTTTGGAACACCAAAAGAATGAATAGGTAATACGCAGATTCATATGAAAATATATAATGTCCATTCTTGTTATAAGATATTAGGTTTGTATTACTAGTGCAACTTAAATGTATTTTGTTCACTCAAATTTCAACAAAAGTATTGCATATATTTTTGTTATCGAGATTATTACTAAAGCATCGTTAGATTGATATTCCAAGGTTCAATATGTTTAAACTCTGTTTTTGACAGACATGTAGAGACTGACTTTTTCTATATGATGACCGGATTATTAGCTCGTTAGAAAATTTGTAATGAACTTTAAAAGTCAATATATTCAATCTTCAAAAATAAATTTAAATTGAATGAGAAATAAAGTGATGAAATCAACTTGAAATGAAAATAAAAGTAAAAATTTGACTAAGTGTCAAAAATCACTTAAGTCTCATAAAGTGAGGAGATGAATTTTCTCTTTGTTTAAATATGTCATCACACATTCAAAGATTTGTAGAAGAGAGACGGTTCGGTCTCGTAACCAAAAACTTCCTCCAGGGCTCACTTTCCTCTCGTCATGGTTTGAGACTTTTTAGTTGTTACTAATCCTTAATAGTTGCAGTCTTTTGTTAGTTTTTGGCGATAAGGTTTTAGCTGTGTCTTGCTGAACACATGTGGGGTTCCCATGTTTGTTTTTGTAATAGGCTGGCTGGCCTTTCTATATATCTAAGGAATGTTTTTTTAATGTGTTAGCTGTGCATTACTCTTACTTAAAATAATTGATAGGAACAAGGACATTATTGAGTTGGACATGTTAAGTTGATTATATGATCCTGCTAAGTATTGAAAACAAATCTCTAGGCCTTGAGGCCCAACCCAAAGAGACTAATTATTTCTCCTGGGCTAACTTCTCTTGCCGTTTAGTTTTTTGATGGTGACGGTTTCGTAGTCAAATGATTTGATCAGTAAAACTGATTCTATTTATTTTGGTAATGTGTAGGGCAAGTGTGAGTGAGTTTGCATGAAAATTACTGGGACCAAAATGTAATAACAAGAAGGTAAAGATGAGCAGAAGGGCTGCACGTACTCGTTTAGTTGTTATCCTCAAGGGCCAAAAAGAGAAAGGTCATTCGTTGTCATAGTGTACACCACTTTGACGTCTAACAAAAGAGAAGCATTGGATGCTTTAGTGATATTATGTTTCAGTTTTCTTCTATAGTATTCTTTGCTTTTTAGTGTCACAATCATCCTACGCAGCAACTGTCTTCTTTTTATTACATATGTTTTGTTCTATTTGAGTGTCCTGTTAACAACTTTTAAATAAATGGAATGATTGTTCTAACTTTTAGGTAAACCAACTTTGACATTATAATATTATTTCCCTTTTCCTTGTGACTATGGAACCAAATCTTCCCTCAGATCTCAGTGTCTTCTCTTTTCATTTACTCTGTACACATTTCTTTTCCAATTCTAGGAATCCATTTATTGTATGTATAGTCACAAATCTCAGACTAAGTGGATACCTGGAAAGATGTACATTATAAATTTTTACTAGACAGAAACATATACACAATAAGAGTACTAATTGATAACAAATCACATGAAAAAAAAAACAGTAAAGATACTAAATGCAAGAATCAAGAAAAAGAATCCTAGAGTTTGAGTGATAAGTCAAGCTTCTGTTTCTCTTCGTGCTTTGTGCTTAACAATTCTCCCTCTCTTCGCCATTGTTCAAGAGTCGGTGACCCTATCCTTCCTATGTTGCTCGATGATCTAGCCATGTTATTGGACCGTGATGAAGTTACTGAAGGATCCATCATCATCATCATCTGATGATGCTGCTGCTGCGGATGATAATGAAAATGATCCATTGAAGAAAGTTTACCTATTGCTGGTTGTTGATCAAGTGGTAGTCTTGAGCAGTTGATCTGACCATACTGACCACCAAACCCGTTATATGAACTTAGCTTGTGGCTCATCGAGTGCGCTTGAATCCCCAAAGACGTGTTGGTGTATTGTCCATGGAATGGAGCTGGAGAGAAACCGTAAGAATGTCCAAAAGCCAAAGCTGATGCTGCCATTCGTTGCCCTCTCTTTGCCAACGTCCTCTCTCTCTTGTGTGCGTTTTGGTGACCACCAAGTGCTTGTGAGCTATAGAAAGTTCTTTGACAGTAGTTGCATGAGAATAGCTTTTGCTGCGTGGGTGTAGTCGTTTCGTCATAACTCTGGTTAACATCGATACTCGTGTCCATGAAGTTGAGGAGATTGAGTTCTTGAGTAGAACAATGAACGTCTTCTTCTTCTTCGTCTTTTAAACTCCGTTCTTGGCTATGGTTTAGAGAATCTTGACATGGAAAAGCTGTGGAGGAAGAAGCCATGCAAGAGGGATCTGAAGGAAGTTGCGTGTCCATGAGGGCTAAAAGGAGAACTAATTATTTTTTCTTCTCCATGTGATTCTTCTCTCTCTTTCTATTATTAATAGCTATGGAAGAAACTTATACCTCTGAATGGGTGCAGAA
>MU110267.1:0-10879 GCA_012274485.2 Sinapis alba | reverse complement strand
TATTTCTCCAAGCCAAAGCTGTGTAGATTATGTACTCTCCATCACCGCAGACTACGACAAACCTCCCGTTAGGATTGTGCTTCAAGCTCTGAGAATTAGACCGAATAGTTATTTATGAGATACAAGAGATGATTATACGGAACCACACTCTTGGGACTTTGTATGAAACATAATTTAATGTATATGATCTAACACCGCTACATTTCAAATGTATATTGTTTCAAAGAACCATTAAAGTATCATTTTTAGCTGAAACATGATTCTAGTGGTACCCACAACTTCGAAATGTCTCCCCAATATCCCCTATAATAATTCAGCACAACAGGACAAGTGTCAGATGGTGTTAACACTTACTTGTGGATAAAGATCACATGTCCCCAGGTCTTTAACAGCCAAGGGAAGTCTTTCTCCGTCAGTAACCTAGGCAAAGAGACGAAAACTTAAAATCATCAGACAATACAAATAAATAGCTTAATCACACAGGTTGTTGCATGCTATAATACAATCGTTATAGTTAGAAGCTACACCTCATAACCTGCACCGAGATTTTTGATGTTTGCCGTTTGGATTTCATTATGCTTAGCCCATATAACTTTCCCGCTACTGTCCATGCTAGCGACAGGAATTTCTCGTCCAAGTTTAACCATGATGGTTCCTTCATCATATCCAATCACAACTCTGTAAAATGCAAACACATTCGTTGTTGATGGTCTTGTATAACACTGATCCCTCAACAGCTCTTATAGCAATTCTAAGCGCCACTAAGCTCTCCAAATCGTCAATTTCAGACGAGAACTAACAGCAAATAAGAAACAAAGATTCTACCAAGAGAGAACATCTACTCATGGAAAACAAATCTAACAAACATTGACTTATAGAAAGGTAAAATGAGGAAGCAAAAATTCAGAACTCACCGGCGCGAACTTTTTATGTAACCAATGGCCCAAACTCTATCGAGAGCATAATTCAGTGTGTTCTCTAGCCTGAAAAGAAATATAAAAGTAAAAATAACAAACCAAAGGACAAAATAGAGAAAACAAACCTACTGTGAAAATGAATACAAGAAAGAATCTCATGTGTCCAAGGCGTAGTTAAGTGTTAAATACCCAAAAAAGCCAGCATTGTCAGAAGAAAGGGTTTAAATAAAACACCTGTAAGTCGTGGCGTGCCAAATGCGAACAGTGCCATCCTCAGAACCTGTGAGTATTATTGGAAGCTCCGGATGGAAACATACTGCAGATACATTGTGGGTGTGCCCGTCTAGAGTCTGGACACAAGTTTTGGTTTGATAGTCCCATACCTGATTACAAAAGTACAACTAGTAAATTATCTGCAAATACATATTGGTCAGACGAAACAAATCACATATATAGGAAGCTTAAGCAGAAGAATACCTTAGCAGTATGATCATCAGAGCCAGTAATTAAATAGGGTTTATCACCCCCCGTAAAGTAATCTACGCAGTTGACTCCTTTCTGATGAGCATCCAGAGTAAAATTTGGGTCTGGGGAACCAAGATTCCATATCTGAAGATGAACAAGCATGAACAAATAGTCTGAGCAAACACTTTTTACAGCACCTGAACGAGACATCATAAATCAAAGCGATTGGGCCATTTTCGCACCTTTATGGAACGGTCAAGCGATGCACTGGCAAAAGTGTTAGTGTCTTTTGGGTTAAATACCACTTGCATCACATAATGCGAGTGTCCCTCAAATATCTGAGTACAAGCCCAGCCATTTTCCCAATCCCAAAGCTTTATGAGCATGTCATCCGAAGATGACAGCACATACGGAAGGGTGGGATGGACAGCAACACACCTAATGTAATCCGAATGAGCCTCGAAAACTTTAACCTTGTCCATTGTGTTGTAGTTGTATACACGGATGTGCAAATCATCCGCTCCTGCCACAACCCATTGCTTGCGTGGAATAAACTTGGCCGACCTAACTGCAAAGCCATATATAAAACTCAGCAACAGTAACAATCTAAACAATGCAATATACAGCAAGTCAAGAGTATATAACAAAGAACATTAATTTAGAATAATCTCGTAATAACTGCTATACCTGGCACATCAGTCACCTCGAAGGATTTTGTTATCACCTGAGAGGACAATCTTATTAGATTCAAATCAGAAAGAGTTCCATGAAATCATAAAAAAAAAAAACTAGCTAAAAGACCAACTACAGCACTCTACTTTACGTTTTGGCCATGTCATGTAATAGGCTGTTTAGCGTGGGAAGAGAGCAAGAAACAAAATTGAAAATATTCACCCACCTGTGTCTGGTAGTTCCAAATACAGACGGTTCCAGAATACAAACTTGCTAGAATCCTGTAACACCGCGTTGTTTAACATGTCATGAGAAAAAAAACTGTGGTTTTATAACAAGAAATTAGCAATTTAGCACAATCGAAAGTTGAAATTACGTACCATGGTTCAGTAGGATGCAGATCCACAGATTTGACTCTGTCTGATCGCTGAGCAAATTTTCTCTGATGCAAACATAACAAAAGCAAAATCATCGTCACAGCATTATATAAAGAAAATACAAAAGAGAAGAAGGTTAGAAAAGTGTTCCTCATAGCAAACCAACCTTGATATCGAGTCTGAGTGGCTGTTGCAAAAAAAAAGGAGAAGAGAACACATAGTTAGTAAAAGCCGCCAAAAACACCAGATCTTTGCGAAATTCAATGAAAATAATCCAAATTCAATCTCATAAAACCAAATGCCACACACTATACTCGATTTCATGGAAACTACAATCATTGGCAACAATACGAGACTGAGATGTTGATTTTCGGATTGAATGATCTCACGCATAACTAGAGATGAAATGCAGGAATCTAGATCGCATTGCAAGCAAGTTCGCTTGAGATCTGGGAGAGAGGAAATCGAAATAGATGAGAGATTTAGACTTCTCACCATCTTTGCAGATCAAGCAGAAGAAGATCTGCTCGTCGGGATCTCGTAGTTCGCTCAGATCAGCACACCGGCGATCGGAGAAAGACGTTAGGCTCGGCGTTGAAGGTGTTTGCTTGCTTGTTTGCGGAGAGCTGTGTGTGTTAATACGGCGAAGATAAAATTTCATTTATAGTACAAAACACAATTGAAGTCATCTCTGCAATCAAATTTTGACACATCATTAAAAAAAAAAAAAATTGGTCGCACACATCATTAAAAATTTAAAACATGTTAATAAGCAAATAATACATGTCACAGTTTTACATATTTTAATTTATTTTATATACAGTAAATCCTCCAATTAAAACTCAAGTTAGAGGAACAAAATACAAATAAAATCGAACAACTTTGAGTCTAGGCATTAGGAACCAAACTAATTTCATAAAATATTTGAGAGATTTTATCCTATCATATATATATATTTACAAAATATACTGTTTAATTATCATTCATTTTATAAAAAGGTTTTTGATCCATACCTGAGGGCCAATCAAAGTCACCAGTCAGTATTTTTCTCTGATTTTTGTCGGTGTAGCGTATAAATAATGTTCATGTCTCTACATTTTTCTCTCATTGTATTACAATAGATTTAGGAATCAATTTCGAATTAGTATATGATTGTTTTGTTTTTGTTTCATCGTACACTTTCTTTTTCTTTCGTCTAGAAGTTTTTCACTTTCTTTGTCTGATTTTTCTGTCTTTCAAGTTATACAGTTTTTTTCTAGTATATACATTTAGCTTGCAAAGTAGCCCAATACAAAAAGAAGAAGACCTAGGTGATTATGGCCCAACGCCCCAGACTCATAAATGACGCATTTAGGCCTGATTTCTTAAAAAGCCTCTTGCATAATTACGCTTCCCTTGTTTTTTCTTGAAAATTGAAAATATATTAGTGAAATATTCATTGAATTATTAAATAAAATTTATAATGTGGTGTGTGTAGTCTTCATCGTGATCTCATGTATGAAGTATATATAAAACTATATATTGTGATTCGTGAATGTGGTATTGGTAGAATCGTTGATATAATTTGTATAAATTGATGGTCATAAGCGTGGTGTTAGTATAACCATCTACCATGTACTATTATGATAGATTTAGAATGGTTATTTGCAAAGTTTGTTTTGAAGAGACATACATCGTGTTTTCAGATGCTGCAAATAACTAAATTTGCTGATAAAAACACAATGTATTATTAGATTTAAAATTAATGATGTAATCATGTAACATATAAAACAAAACAAAAAATACATGAGATATCCTTTACTAGCTAGGATATACCGGACTTGATCAATATTCAACAGAAACACAAATTAGACTGGACATGTTGAAAATAAATGAAAATACAAAGTTAAAGTTAGCTTTGTGTAAATTTAGTAATTAAATAAGTATCATTAATGCCAGTTAAACAAAAGAACGAGAGAAGTGTGCACTATGCCGCATATATCGTTTTTGTGTTTATACCATCACTAGTTTATCATTTCCTACTGTTTGTAGCTATCTTTTTATCATGTTTTTTAAATTGAAATGGAATTATAATTGGCATATTACCCTAAATTATTCATAGGTAATCGAGTTTAATTAAGACCAAGAAAAGTTGATAGAAAGTGAGACAAAATGTCATTAGAAGCTTTAAGAAAATGAAAAGGCATTTTGTAAATGAGAATAAACCTTCGTGATCCCTACCATGTTTTCTTAGACAACATATTTGGTAGAAGGACCAACCAACCTTTAATACAGATTGACGGAAAGAGAGACAAAATTAATGTCATTAGAAGCTTTAAAATATTTTGAAATGGGTTGTTGGAAGTGAGAATAAACCTTCATGATTCCTATCAAGTTTTATTAACAACATATTCACTTTCTTCCAAGTTTTATGAAAAATATATTCACCTAGTTGAAGGATAAACCTTTATATGATGTTAACCTATTATTATGAAACTTGCAAAAGATATTATCCGGAAACTAACCTATCTATAAAACAAACTACGGAAGAGTTTTTTTTTAATATATAGTACTATAGATTGTTATTCTTAATTTGAAGTTCTTTATTTCAATTGGCATCCAATAAAAACTTTTTTGTAAATTCATCATTAAACCAAATGCTAGAACTGGTAGTTGACAAATTGACATACAAATGGCCAACTAATTTTATGCTGAATCTGAAAAATACCGATCAATAGGATTAACACCATTTTCAACTATTTTGCTATTTTTCCCTCTAAAATATAAGAACTCTATAATAATGATAGATTTAGTTTCAATGTATTTCTTTAAAAATAGCAATCTCCAAATATAGAGTAAAATATAGATGAATGTTATTTCTTGTAACACATATGAATATTTGAAATAACAATACTTTAAAATTACAGCTGAATAATTACGTGTGTAAAAAAGAATATATGATCATGATTAGACTATGATGAATATATACTTGCATTACTTGTTGCACAGTTTCTTTAACACCATTCTACTTGTTGCATATATCGACTCGACCCATCACACATTCCCGAAGAAGATTAGTTGTTTAGTTGCTTGTTGTCCCATTCTATTGAATTTTCCTGGCTCTTTATATTCATAAACATTTATTAAATAAACCAGTGAGTTATACGTGGTTATACTTTTATTAGAAAACATAATATTCAAATACCAAAGTGTAACAATAATGATGTCTCTAATGTGTGTTTTCTTTTCATGGGACCTTACATTGTTCGTCAAAGGCGATAAACTAATTACATCAGGTCAAAAAACTAGTGAACACACCAAAAAAATATTAGGCCAAAATTAAAATCGAAATGATTGAAGCACGTACTAGAGGGAACAAAGGTCGAAGGAGAATGAAACTGGTATATTCCAAAGCATATACCAGTCCACTTATAAATTTTTGAAAATAAAAATGATATTAACCAATCAAAACTAAAAACTTGGACATCCTATTTTTTACAAAAGAGCTATCTACCGTTGGATAGATCAATGGACTAATAATGTTCGTCTTCGCATTTGTTAAAGATCTTGCTTTTTCAGTTTAAAGGCTACTAAAAGTGGAATGTGTCTAAGGGTGGACACCAACAAGTTCACGAATCTAATGCGTTCGTTGTGGTTGGAGTTAGTACAATCGCAGTAAAATGTATTTCCTCACCATTTTAACATTTGTCGTCAGCAGTTAATTTACAAAGAAAATGATCATAAAATGTGTGTGTGACATGCGTATTATCTCATTTGTTTCGTGGATCTTGTTATATAGTTATCATTCAGGCCACGATCTAAAAGCTCCGATCCATGTATCCTTGGGTCGAAGTTACATCGGATCTCTCCTAATCGTAGAGGCTATCGCGATGCGATCGACTCTTTGTAAGGCACTAACCTTAGATCTTCTAATATTCAAAATTTTCCGACAATTCAACGTTCTTCAGAGCCATCTCTGATAATTTTTAGTCTAAAATAATCATCGGAACTATGAAAGACATTCTATCGATTTCCTCTGGTTCTGCATCAATCTCCTTCTCTCACTTTTCTAGATCAAAAAACGATTTAGTCGATGTTTTAGTTGAAAGACTTTTTTATTTTTGTAATGAACTTCATGAGTTTGGTCATCTTTGAGCTCATTCTCTATTTCTTAGTTTTAATGAAATTTATGTGAAAAAGAAATTATCATTCAGAATCAACATATGTTTTTTTCTTCTTGTTTCGTCGATTCTATTTTTTGTTATAATTGGAATCGGACCGTAAAACCCACTAGTCGTTGGAGTGTGTAGAATAATCAAATAACTTTTTATCATGTAATACGTCTATAGTAACTAAGAATAACTGAAATCAAGGTAGAAAAATCCAAATTATCATCTGCTTTTAGAATTAATCCAAATTACCATCCTGATGCACAGAAATATCACTAGTTACAAATGTTCAAACTAATACCAATTCTTCTGTGTTGTTCCACGATGCTTTGTCTCATATTGCGCATCCTTGGTTTCACCATGCGTGCGAGCCACTAGTCAACAAATGTAAATTTTCTTTTTGTTGCTTTAATATATATAACATAATATATAAGGTGTGTAAGATAATCGTGTAGTATAATATAGGATGCATAGTTGTGCGCAGGTATGTTTATTACTCCCTCCGTTTCATATTACTTGTCGTTCTAGGTTTATACACACATATTAATAAAACATATGATTTTGTATATTTCTAAAATAAAAACACAATTACTTATACACTTAACCATATTTCCAATAGAAAAATAAATTAGAGAATCTTATTAATGAATTTTGCATTGAAACTCTAAAACGACACTTATTTTGAAACGAAATTTTTTTCTCGTTGCATCACTATATGTAAGTCAACATCGGCCAACGGTATGATGAAATTTCCATATATTACGTAATACATCGCCTTCATTCTTCATAGTATCGATTAAGCATTTTCAGGTTAAATAATAAATACTAGGTAAATATCAGTGCTTTGGGAAAAAAATGATATATCATATAAATATACTATTGACATATTTGTTAAATATTAGACATTACATATTAAAATCTTTGTTGCAACCATTTTTTTCATCCGCAGCCGTGCATTGTTTCCAAAGATGGATGATTTTGACTTTTATCTTCTACGTAACTTGAATGGCTTCAAGTCTGAAATCAGATTCATTGATGTAATTGATGAAAATTGCTTTGGTAGTAAATAAGAAAAATGTTTGCTTGTTATGTGTTGATGAAAAATATAGGAGAAAACACCCTTATATATAGTGTAAAGGTCAAACCGTGGTATTAATAACGATAAATTCTTATAATAAAAACTTAACACTATTAAGTTACTTATATATAATATCTTTATTTGTGTGCACGTAATTGATTGTAAACGATCTATTTATGCAAAATTTATTTTTTTACATTTAGAAACACGTTATACAATATATTCCCTCCGTTTCATATTACTTGTCGTTCTAGGTTTTTTCACACATATTAAGAAAACATATGATTTTGTATATTTTCAAAATAAAAACACAATTACCTGTACACCTAACAATATTTCAACCAATAGAAAAATAAAAACACAATTACCTATGAATCTTATTAATGAATTTTGCATTGAAACTCTAAAACGACACTTATTTTGAAACAAAATTTTTTTCCTACAATGACAAGTAATATGAAACGGAGGGAGTACTAAATTTGACCAAGAGATTTAAATATAATATGAGTAAAACTTCCTTTTCCACTTCCAAAGTTTGAAATGCTTGTAATCTTGGCGTGGACAAAAAGTACGTTTAATATTCATGTGTCAATTATAAGCTTTCCTAATATGTGTATTATCATAAATTAGAAGAAATTAATGCTATGTATTAAAACTGAATTGAAAGGAGATGCACTCTATGTTAAAATGTGAACCACACGATGAACTTTGGTATAGTTCACTCATGCTAAATTCAAATGGAATATAACTTGATCCAACAGTTTACTTCAACTCATCATTAGACTGTAAACATACACATTTGGTCAAAATTATAATAAGTGATACTCATGCACGTACACAATACATTTCCAATGAAACTAAATGTGATAACCAATGAAACATGAATTGATCACCAATTAGAATTCCAATAAAACAATTTTTTGTCTTCAAATGTAGCACTTAAAGTGTCAAAATTTTAGCTCATATAAACAAAAGTCAGTTAAATAATTTTTCTTTTAATTTATAGATAGATTCTTTTATTTTGGTTATCTTTCAATAAACAAAGAATACTCAAATCATTTATTAAATAAAACTCATCAATGCAAATGTTATAAACGTGTGCAATTGATGTGAAATCTTTATTTATCCAACGTTTGAAACGATACTACAATAAAATACTTTTTAATAAGCTTACTCTAATAAAATACTTGGTACATGTTCTATATTCATTTTTAATCGGTACTCTGTAACTGTGGCTATACTAGTAAATGTCTAAGTTTTTACTAAAAGTATTTTTTTACAACATTCATTGTCTTTAAAATGTAAAACAATGTTAGAGATATTAGTTCTATTTGTTTATAATTGCTGGTGACTGTGATCCAACTGCGACCAAATGTTGATAACATTTGTGTATCTTCATAACTATACACTATTTACAATGCGTGCATACGATCGATGCAGATTCGTGAGAACCCAATATTGAATAAACATATGAAAAAGTAACATAGTAACATGTTGTGCGAGCTAAACAATTATTTAGCTCATGAACATGCATCTATTTTTCGATCAAAGAGAAAAAAAAACATGCATCTATTTACAGTGCGTGCATACGATATAGATTCGTAACCCAATAACGAATAAACATATTAAAAAGTAACATAGTAACTAATAGTGGACAAAGTGATTTATATATTAAGCCATTGTGTTATACGAAAGCAAACAAAAAAATTAAGCCATTGTGCTCAAGTACATGGTTTATCGTTTGTGAGACTACCTATTAAAAAGATAATTTCACGGTCTTTGTTTTTACAAAAATATGATATGATACAATAATAAAAGAAAGGGCAATTCTCTTAAATAGCCCTCTTTTGTCACAAAAATAGCCTTAAAAAAATCAAATGACCAAAATAGCTTTTTTTTTTTTTGAAATTTCATTTTTTTATTTTATTTTTGAAATTTGAAACCTACCCTCAAACCCACCCCTTAACTCTAAACCCTAAAATCTAAATTAGTTAACCCTAAGGGTATAAATACATATAAATAAAAAAATTAGCTTCTAAAAAAACTATTTTAGTCATTTTCTTCTTTAAGAACTATTTTTGTGAAGAACAAACTAAAAGAGACTATCTAAGAGAATTTTTTTAGAAGAAAAGAAAGGGAAATGATAATATATATATATTACAAAATAATTTCACGGTCTTTGTTTTTACAAAAATATGATATGACACAACAATAAAAGAAAAGTAAGGGAAATGATAATATATATATTTCTTTGCCAAGAATTTCCAAAAGAAGAAATAAATAAAACGAAAAAAACAAGAAGAATCTAACTTAGAAAGAAAACAAAAGAAAAATCAAAACAAGTAATAAATGGAATATAATGGTGACTCTACATCTCGCCGCGTAACGAGATAGGCGCGTCCTCGTGCTCTCTTCTAGAGATTCTTCTTGGCCTTCTTTTTCCCCACATTGGCCTTTTGCATATATAATTACGATCTCCATTATATGCGTTTTATTATAGAGTATGCAAACAAAATGATCAAGAGAACAGGGCGGACCCAGAGCTTTATTTAGTATGGGGCACTTTCTATAACATATATTTAGTTCAGGGATATATAAATAATTTTGAATAGATTACTTGTAAAGAAAATGAATGCTAAGTATTTTATAAAAGTAGTCAATATGGTTTGATGGAAATTAGTAGATGCAGGCCGACCTTAATTGGTCATGAAATACTTGTTTAGAACCTCAAATTTTACGGTTCCATATATAAGAAATTGTATTTTTTTTTTCATAAGAAACTCGCTTTTACATAAATATCTCATATAGTCAAACAATATTCAAATATCTTTTGTAATCAGAGTTTGAAACTGAAAAACAGAATAATATGTAATTATCTAAAAGAAAAAATATAATCTACTTCACTTTCCTCTTGTTTGTAATGTTATGAAAGTGTATTTCTGAAGATATCTCTATTTCTTTTTATTTAAGACTTATAATTCTTAGAAGTTAGAACGATTCTTAGTTGAAGAGTGGACATAAGCTTGCTTATCACGAAACCCAAACATGCTTATACATATTATTATATTTGCATTGAACGTGCATATATAATTAGATTGTTTTTGGAGTACGTGGTGTTCGCTGCTCGATCGGTCTTCAGATGGCTGGTCTGAACTCTTTTGTTAGGGTAAACTATATACATAGTATTAATATAATTATTTAGTTTAATTTTAAGTTTTTCGT
>MU110264.1:0-10889 GCA_012274485.2 Sinapis alba | reverse complement strand
GGCCCATGTAACGTACCGGAAGCTGACCCTCTCGAAACCGAATCTAGTCATGATATCATGTTTGACCTCTTTGGTTTCTCCTGCAAGAAACATTGTTGACTTTTCCATACCTATTCTGAGACCTTAAGTTATGTAGACTCAGGAACCATCCTTGATCCAACCAGAGAAACCCCATCTTTGAAAGTAATATGAATTATTCCGTTTTTCTAGTTTTGTCAAAACTATTGTTCTAAGTCTTTTGAGTTTGTGTGAAGCAGCTCCAGAGCACCTTGACTTATCAAGGCTCATTTTCATAGAGTTTTGCGGCGTCTTCAATCCACTAACTTATCCATTCTATTTGTTTGCTAAGCTTGAGAGTGATACACATCCAATAAGATTTTGCTCCATCCCATCCACTTCGATCATCCACTGTTCTAGCCAAAGAGTGTCATACGACCAGTTGGGCAGGATCCATCAGTCCATTTCACGTCCATCCTCCATCCACTGAGCATTCAAGAGAGTGTTGTTCGAACAGTCTGCTTGTTCCCACCGTTCATCAACATCATCTTACCCGATCTGCCGGTCAGACCACCTCCATCGCTCCATATCTCGCCCATTTCATCCATCCGGTAGATCCAGAACCAAGATCCATCTTGGCTCATGTAACATTAAGCCTTGGCGAACTGGTCAAAAACTGTGACTATGCCTTCAACCATACATGATTTACCGTCTGAGAGAACCATCAGATCATCTGTGAAAGTTAAGTGTGTTAGTTTCAGATTTTTACAGTAGTTGATGTATGGATATTTTAAACGGACATAGAATAAATCTCTAGGGAAACTGGAGAAAATAAAAATAATTTAAGAGTATGAATTTAAGTCGGGAGATGAACGGAAATGTAACGGAGATTAATGAAGAAAGTGGAAGAAATGGTGTTGCCTTAGATGTTTAACCGGTGATTATTTGGTTACACAATCGGCTAGACAAAACAAAAGGAATGGATGAAAGACGATTTGCGTGAAAAGATTATGTGGATTTTAATGACACGACTGAATTTGATTGTTCTAAATAGTATGTCTTATGTGACATGCCTAGAAAGCCACTAATTTAACTCTTTTTATTTATAGTAGATAGTGATTAATTCTAAACTTCAAAAATTAATTGTACTTATTGAATTTTTATTGGTTCAAAATTATAGAAACTAGAGAATCACAAAACTATGCATTAATTAACTAAAATTTAGTATATTTTATTAATATATGTGAAAATTCTATAATATGCATCATTTAAAACAGTAAAGATGTTTCAAAAATTAAATTAAATTAATTAATAATAATATTTTTGTAAATTAATTTTGTGTTTGACCATAAGTTTTATGATTATTTTTGAAAGAAGTCTAATAAATTGAGAGAGTTATCAGCCCAACACATTTGGGCCTCAACTTTTATCTTTTATACTTGAAGCCCAATAAATTAAATGGTCTAGAAAATAAATTTTGACCTAATTTGTGGTTATAAAGACCTAACCTTATGAATGTGTCCAACGCACACTAACAACTCATCTCATTTATGGTCTCATAATAGTGAGAAGGAGAAACTACAATGAAGGAAGTCAATTTTTTGGGGGATTTGTTATAACTTTCAATCACTTTCTTTGACATATACACCCGACAAAAGCCTTCGATATTTTATTTGTTGACGAGACAATCTTCACAGATTTTGAGTTTGCTGAAGAGACGTTAATGTTTTTCATTGTCATAAGACTCATAAATACTCATATAAGACTTCTTCTCTCTACAGTCTAGTCTCTAGACTAATGTAACTAGGGATGGCAATCCAGGGGGTTGCCCGCGGGCTCGGCCCATTAAGATCTGGTGCGGGTCGGGATTGGGCACGCATATTCCAGGCCCAAAATAGAGCGGGCTTCACGGGCATGTCACTGTGCGGGATGAGCTTTTGCGGGATGGGTCTTGCGGGTTTTTGCGGGTCTTACGGGTTTTTGCGGGTCACGCGGGATATTTAATGTTTTTCTTTGGGTTTGTTTAGAGACCAAGGGCTCAAATGAACGGGAAGACAGATAGCAATGGAGTTCACACTGATAACTCAATGAATGGTGGATGAAAGCTCGAACTAGACTTGAGACAAGAACTCTTTATATGAATACAGGCTGTTGGGGATGCTCAAGTTGGTTTGGAGAGGCTTCATCATTGTGCATAGGTTGAGATTAACTTGTCTAAAAAACGAATATACTGTCCTGAGTTGAGTATGCTCAGTGACGATATGTCTTAACCATCTGATACGCTCTCATGTGCCCTGTTAAGAACCTGGTGAGAGAGAAGTTTGTGGTCAGAAACTGTGCAACCTATTTATGAGTAGAAAAAAAGAAATCACCAATGGATACCTTCAGTCTCAGCTCTCTTAGCTGTTGCATCAAGCACTCTGCAACAACAGCTGACACTTCTTAGTTTTTTTCGTGTACATAATTTTCGAGGGAAACAAAACTGATCTAGTTGAGGAAAATAATTCACTTTCTAGACAGACAAACGTTTTAACACCAAAACATACTTCAAAAATCTAGTGAAAGCTTTGGAGAATGGTCTTACTGATGTAGAAAAAATGAGACAAAATAACAACAAATTATTATAAAAACAAATTTAAGTTACAACTGATCAAGAATCCACCACTAATTATAATTACAACTGATCATTGAAACACTAAACAACACACAACAAAAAGGAGACATGCCAGAGAACATAGATAGACCAAAAAACTCCCTAATTATATAATTAAAACTAGAAAGCCTTGGTTACTTGACTTTGTTTTGATATTTGGAGTTAACCTTCTTCTCACGAGTTGACCTGCGAACATTGTTAACAACTTCAACAGCTTCTTCATCTTCCCCATCTTCTTCTTCTTCACTATCTTCTTCCTCCACTTCTTCTTCTTCTTCACTAGCTTCTTCCTCTGCTTCTTCTTCTTCTAGCCGGCAAATGCATATATGCAAGTTCTTAACCATACACCATCACTCCTCGTTCTTCTCCCCTGACCCTAACCCAGGTGACCCGCGGGCTTAACCCGCACAGGCCTGTGCAAGAGGCGGGCCGGGATTGGTCAGTGCTTCTCGGTACCGCGTCCCGCAACAGGCCAGCCCGCTGTGACCCGACTGAACTTAAGCCCGCGGCGGGGCGGGTCATTTGGACGCGAGAGAACTCGTTTGCCATCCCTAAATGTAACTATTAGTTAGTCTTAAATTTTCTTCTGGAGATAGAAACCTTATAGAGAATTTTGGGATTCATCTTTGGTTATCTTTATTTTGTAATCTTGCAGAGAGCTACTGTTGAACTCTTGATAACACTCGTTGTGCCTCTTCCATCCACTTTGGCTGGTTAAGTAGGATTTTCTCTCCTACGAAGCCAACATATTCGTCTGGTTCACAAAATCATATTTCAATTCAAGGAACAACTAACTCATGTGTGTACAGAATGTTTTACGAAGGTCGTTTCAGTGACGAACTGGTGAAGCTGTGAACCAGTGGGAAGTCGCCATAAATCTTGATCCAAATTGTACAGAGGCTCGGGATGATTGAGCATTTTTTCTGTTTAGGTATAACTGATTTGCTTCAACATTCTTTTCTATTCTTATTGAAAAGAGAAATTATATCTAATCATTTGAGGAAATTGTAAATGTAAGAACTATAGTACGAACTAAAGCACATAGAATATCACTACAAAGATATGTGTTTTTACTAGTATTTTTTAAAGCGAACGTACAAGTATCTCTTTAAACAAAACTCCAATAAGATCAAGACCCTCTTGACTTGTTACTCTAGTCTCACACGTCCTAAGGTCGAATACAAGACCTTAGAACCTTTTCCGTTAGCCCTTTGTATTTGCACTCGCTTACAAGCTTATGAAACCCACACTTATGCTAAGAATACAATTTCGGTGACAAACTTAATATATAGGTCGAGTGTGACTATATATACCCAATAGCCAGTCGGTTAGCCTAGCCATATAAGAGATATCTACTAAATATCCATCTATGGTTAGTTTTCCAAAACTTTTCTTAAGTATTTAAGTTCTTCCCCAACCGAGATCTCCATTCTTCAAGGTGAATCTCTCAATCCGTTCTCTCCAAGTTATCTTTCCATTAACTCTAACTTGGTTGCTAATCCATTTTTCAAGTATTGGTCTTCACTTCATCTTGATCATTCACATGCATACTCATTGTTGCTGATCATGATACACTCGTTGATGTACTTGCGTCTGATTCATGATGTCCACTTGGTCTTTGCATCTATAATCTATGCTTTTTAGCTTTGAATGCTCTTCAAGTACCTACACAAATCCGCTTATAGAAACCACATATATTTTGACACATATATTATGAAAATACGTGTATTGGAAAAGTCAAATTGTTCACGACATGTGGGTCTAAGATTTAGAGAGAATTACAACACCAAAAAAACTAATATTTTTCTCTCTCTCACTCCCGCAAAAGCTCAAGCCTACAAAAACTAAGTGTTTCTCCCTCAGCTATAGTGACCAAGGCGGCTTTGTATGGATAGAGAGGCCGAGTTGTTAGGCCCTTCATACTCAGAGTTCATTCTGTCAGAAAGTCAGCCAATTCATCACTGGAGAGTGCATCAAGTGTCTCATCAGCTTCTATCTCATCATATGTTAATGCATCAAGGTCGAGATACTCATTTATCACAGTTGGAGAGAACTCAAACTTTTGATCCCTAACTATTACTTCCACCCTTTCCTTAGAGGATCTTGTCAGTTCACTCGGCAGACCTGCATATAAATCCTTGATAACATGCGTGATGTATCCTACTAATCTCATGACAGTCTTTTTTAGATGCCCATTCTTGATTATCTCAAAATAGCATCATGTGTCCTCAACATATAAATCTACCAATCTTTCAGGGATAATTTCCCGAGATGAGAAAATCTTGTACCATTGCTCTTCTATGAGATCAGCGTTTTCGAGATGCCCTTGCAGATGAGCCTCCTATTGGAACTGATGCACTAGGAGCTTGAGCAACTAATGTAGTCAACTTTCTCGTTGACTTCTTTTTTTTGGGTAATTCCTCTGGATTGTGGGGTTGGCCTTTCTCTTCTTATGAATGTCTATCAAAAGTTCCACATCTTCGATTTCAACCTGGATTGTGGGGCTGGAAGACATCTCAAAAGTTTTCGACTCACTTCTTGTCTTTGATTTTTCCCCAAGAGTCAGAGATTCAGAAGCTATTCCACTGAGTTGCGAGCTGAGTTCTTCAGTTGCGAGCTGAGTTCCCCATCCTTATATTTTTAAACTTGGATGCAAGATAGTCCATTCGCGAGCTTTTCACCTTCGAGGTGTTTCTTGGTAACACTTACATGTATGGCAGACAATACCCTTGAGTTAAACTTTGCCAAATTCAGTTCTGTTTCAGTCAAGTTTTCTTCTGGTTTGTTTAACTCACCTTCTTTATATTTGACCTCTGATCAGTCCACCCAGACATGACCGACTTCCACACCATGGCATCGATTCCTCATATGATTTATCTCATCCTCAACTTCTAGAGTCCATAGTTGAACGCATCTAGAACCACTCTCGCACTGGACACTAATTCATGATAGTTCTCCATTTCTTATGCAGGTTATCATCTATTATACGATGAATGGGGTGATCGCTCTGATACCAATTGTAAATACAAGCACTATAGCATGAACTAAAGCACAATGTACACCAGAGAATATCTCTATAAAAATATGTGTATTTACTAGTATTTTTTAAAGGGAACTTATAAGTATCTCTTTAAATACAACTCTAACAATATCAAGACCCTCTTGACTTGTTGCGTTAGCCTCACATGTCCTAAGGTCGAATACAAGACCTTAGAACCTCTCCCCTTAGCCATTTATATTTTCACTCGCTTACCAGCTTATAAAACCCACACTTATACTAAGAATATAATTTCAGTGACAACCTTAAAATATAGGTCGAATGTGACTATATATACCCAATAGCCAGTTGGCTAACCTAGCCATTTAAGACATATTTACTTAATATCCATCTATGGTAAGTTCTCCAAAACTTCTACTAAATCTTTAAGAACTTCCCCAACCAAAATCTCCATTCTCTTAGGTGAATCTCTCAATCTGTTCTCTCCAAGTTATATTTCCATTAAATCTGATTGGTAGCTAATCCATTCTCCAGGTCTCGGTCTTCACTTCATCTAGATCATTCACACGCATACTCATTGTTGCAGATCGTGCTACACTCGTTGTTGTAGTTTTGTCTAATTCAGGATGTCCACCTAATCTTTGTATCTTCAGAAACTTGTGACAAAATCATCATATGATTCATACATGATAATGGCTAATCAAGTAGAAAAAAATACTTTAACAAGTGCATTAATACAAGAAGCTGAGATGAATGGAATAATATTTTGGACGAAGCAAGTGTAGTTATGGTTTCAAGAGCTTCTAAG
Source organism: Sinapis alba (assembly GCA_012274485.2). Taxonomy (NCBI): domain Eukaryota; kingdom Viridiplantae; phylum Streptophyta; class Magnoliopsida; order Brassicales; family Brassicaceae; genus Sinapis; species Sinapis alba. The sequence goes on along the minus strand of MU110264.1, from coordinate 4,433 downwards.
TCTACTGAGGTAAAAAAGAACCATTTTTGTATTAGTTTCTCTTTACGTTATGAAGAATCAAAATCAAACACCTTAATCGGCCACGACCCATCAATATATGCAATGTGAGGTGTAAGATCATATCAAATGTATTATATCATCAACTGAACGGTTACTTCCACAGTTTATTTCAGAAACGTAGTTAGCATTTTGTTTTTGGAAACTGATTTTGTATAATATTTTTATTGTTCAGGATGTCAATTAATTTGACATTTTTCACATAAACTTAAAAAATGATTGAAATATTTTTATTACTTATACACATTTAACTAATAGTATTTTGAGATAAATAATATGATTTATAAAATTAATATATTTTGTAATTAATATTAAATTGAAAGTAATTATAAATTATATTGAAAATTAAAATGATTATCTTTTGTGTTACAAGAAAAAATACGTCAAAAATACTCTTAATAAAACAGAAGAAGCAATGTTTAAATACGGGTTAATAATTGTGAGAGAAAAAGAGGTAGGTCGATCATGAATGTTTTATTTAACACATGTTGAATGTGGGGATCCCAGCCACCAAGAAACTGATCAAGCGCTACATTATCCAATTCTTTAGCTACCTTTAGTTATACGAACAAATCATCTAGTCAAAATCCCACGTGCACATCATTGTCTATAAGAAATTTGACATATGAAGAAAATTAGACGTTGCGCCAAAAAAAAAAAGAAGAAGAAAATTAGACAATTTCGTAGCAGCTTCGATTCAAAGATTAGTCTGGTCAAAACTGATGAGCTTTATAATTAGTAATGAATCAGTCGGCCAAATCTAAAATCTTTTTATAAGATGAACGCAATGAACATGTAATCCGTCTATTATATTTCGTATGATCCAATTATACAATATTGATCCAATCTGTTGCCTTAACAACTTTTTTTTAACGATAAGACTTTATTCTGTAGGTCCGTATATTTTCTTATGATGAGGTTCAAAATATGTTAAACTATTTTCTTATAGAAATAAACAGGATTCTTCTAAACAAGATTTGCACTTGTAATTTCTAGACTCTTTATTCATAATCTGAGTTTTTAGTCACTAAATTAACTCTTGGTTAAAATGTTATTAGTTGGAATCGTCAAACAAATTTACCCGCAGTGCCACTAAACTTTTTAAAAACAAGAGCAAAAAAAAGACGTCTAAAATGATGTAGAAGTAGTATGAAAATCAGTTTGGTGGAACACGTTTTATTCTGTTGCCAATGTACAAAAGGATGAAACGATGGAGAGACAAATTAAAGGTTATTGAAGAAAGCTATGCTGTAGTGATTTCCTCATTCATTGCATGTTGTAACTTACAATCATGTCATCACTGTACATAATTTTGTTTACGGATAGAAAGACAATTCTGAAACTGAAGAACTGTTTTAATGGTTAATAGATTATAAAAGTTCTTGAATTGTGTAGTTTCATAAGCCCTAAAACTACAGTGGTGACATGATTTTGAGTTTGCAAACTACATATCTAAGAACAATCCCAATAGTCAGAATTTGAGTATTTAAGACCATATGATTATTCCTGAAATCTTTTTAGAGAGTTTCTTAAAAAATTTTTTTGTCTGAATTAAAAAATAAAATAAAAAATACATCAATCGCGGGTTGTCATGTATCAGTAGGGTCTGTAAACAATACAAGAACCCTCCAAAATCGATTCTTATTTCATAATTTTTGGAACAAGTGGAACCTACGAACAGTTCAAGAAACTCTCGTAAAAAACATGGATAAACATGCTCTAAATCATAAAGTATTATTATTTTAATGTTGACTTTATTAACTATTTTTTTTTTTTTTTTTTTTTTTTTTTTTTATTTTTNTTTTTTTTTTTTTTTTTTTTTTTTTTGCTAAATTGACTTTATTAACTAATTTAATTTAGTCTTTTTATATATGAATTAATGAATCACTTACACCTTAACATTTGTTTTGTGGTTTTTAGAAAACATCTCAAAATTCTTATTTCATAACTTGTATCTCAACACTTCGTCTATTTTTCTTTTTATAGTAATATTTTTGAGATATTTTAGTTAAAATCTTATGTTGGAGGTGTTCTAACGTTCCATAAATCGTCAATCATTCATGAACAATGAAACCTCAAGAAATAAAATTCATCAACATGAAAGAAAAAATCAAAAAAAAAAAATCATGAACATGAACTAATGGACCTTGCGTATATAGTTTAATTTCTGTGGTCGACATATTTTATTTCATGATTTCCATTAATTCGTTGTTTTTTAATGAAAAAGTTTTACAAAAGGAAACAAATATTCGTGATGTGAGGTGGCAGTCCGAGTGGTGTAAATATTCTAATAGCAAGTGGTTTTTGTCATAAGCAAATTGATGGTCGAATCTGACCGTATTCTTGGATATATTCAACTGTAGCATCGGTCCACACACTGACCTCACCTTTCCTAACTTTTAATCCTATTTTATTTATTTCATAAACAACAAAAAAGTATTAATCATGTAATTAGCCTTACAATACCACTACTGTTTCAATGTGGATGTTTCTTTTGGACTTTCCCTTGGAATGGGAATATGAAAGAATCGCATTATCTACCCTGTGAACACACTTGGAAATTACGGAACAGATGTGTTTTTCTTTTCCCATGTTATGTTTGGTTTACTAAAAATCAATACTGATAATTATTTTTAATACTGATTTATTATTATTTTAATTATGAAATTTATTATTTAGAGATTTTATAGATTCACGGCTACTATGATATTTGATGTAAGTGGTTTTATTTAGACTCTCAATAGTACAACGGATTAAACGGTGCAGAATAAACGTATTAGATATTGTAGTAGAACCTAAATATGGTTTATGCGAAAAATGTAGAATAATTGCAGTTCGTTTAAAAATAGTTTAGAACATTATGTATTTATCTATACTAACCAATATAGGATCCATAAAATATGTTAAAATTACAGTTCATCTAAAAACGGTTTAGAAAAATATGTATTTATCTATAGTAATCAATATGAGATACACAAAATATATTTATATTTTATAAATTAAAAATCAGTTATAATGATATTATTCAAATAAATAATTTATTTATTATAAAAATTAAATATTTAAAATTTCTACAACTATATTTACGTATTTTCCGTTTAATATATTTTGTTTTTATTGATATAAAGACTGCCAAAGTTGTACATGATATCTTTTAAACAAAATTAAATAAATTCTATTTTTATAAATTAAAAAAATAATTTTATGCTAGTGTAATTCAAATAAATATTATAAATATATAATTGAATTTAAAGACTGTAAAATTTGCACATGTGATGCTTTAAACAAAATTAAATAAATTGTAATATTTATTATAAAAGAAATTAATTTTTAGCATAATTAATTTTGTTAACTAAATAATACACATTTAAACTTTAATTTATGTATATTATATAATTAAAGTATTAGTAGATGAATTTGTGTTATTTATACAGTTTAAATAATAAAAATAAAAAAATGAATTTACTTACTGTTGTGGTATGTTTAAGCCTCATCATGTTACCTTCTTTTAAATTGTAGATACAGTCAATATCAAAATTGTCCCACTTTCCAGAAATTCCATAAATTTTTAAAATTTATTTTATTATTTGTTCTTTTGTCCTGCTAAGTGGTTTGTGCGTCCAGCTAGTAACATTTTATATTTACATTATATCAAATATTTTTTGTAATATTTTCTATTAATATGTATAAATGGTAAATAAGTTATATTTTTGAAATCTGTATCACAATTTTTGATATAAAAACATTAATGAATATGTAATTAAATTTCTAAGTTTTCATTGTGACAATCAATTTATGAGCAAAACCGAAGTTTTTAGAGTCGTGGAAGATTTAATCATCTGATATAAAAATAATTAATATAATTACAGTCCATGACTCCATGTACATAAACGGTCCCCTTGTTTATTCTCAAGAGGTCTATAAAAGCTCCACAAGAACCAAAATTCATTTCCAATTGAATTGGTAGCTCTCAAATCTCATCTCGGAATCTCCATTGAAGCCTGAGAGAGAGAGAGAGAGAGAACCTTCAATGGCTTCCATGTCTGCCGTCCTCAGCAAATCCCCTTTCCTCTCTCAGCCTCTCTCCAAATCTCCACCCTCCGATTTCCCCTTCTCCGCCGCATCAGCATCCGTTTCTTTCCCGTCGAAACCACACCGTCGCGGAGTAATTCGCGCTGGACTAATCTCTCCCGACGGAGGGAAGCTTGTGGAGCTCGTGGTGGCCGAGCCGCGACGGCGGGAGAAGAAGCACGAGGCGGCGGAGCTGCCACGTGTAGAGCTGACATCGATCGACCTGCAATGGATGCACGTCCTAAGCGAAGGCTGGGCAAGTCCGCTCGGAGGTTTCATGAGAGAATCCGAGTTCCTCCAAACTC
>MU110256.1:0-10929 GCA_012274485.2 Sinapis alba | reverse complement strand
CCGTAAATACAAAGCCTCAAGAAATGCATAAACACATTAATTACTAGATAATTCATCTTCCTCATACTGCAACTTCAGAAGCAATAACATGTGACAATGGCTTAAACCTCTAACCTTTCTTTCTTTCTTTCTTTTACATGGTAATAGTGTTTTACAAATGTATACTGCACGATTCAATTCTTTTGTCCCTTTATCATTTTTTTTTTGGAACACAACTTAATTTCATTGGACTTCAAACTGATTGATTACAATGATTAGAGGGAATTATCTATCCTCTTTGATTGAAAGCATAAACTACAACAATGTAAAATGAACGAGATAATTCTTCAATCGAAGATGACAGCCGATTCGAGATGGAGCTTGAATGCGTCGAAGTAGCCTTCACGACAAAGTCGGATAGCATAGAAATAGTCACATATAGTGACGTTGAAAACCAGCCCTCGTAGACGAGGAAGCTGAAACCGAAACTCAACATCGATTTCGGGTAATCGTCTCCTTTCATAGAAAGGTCCTTTCATAGAAAGGAGGTATGGAGATAGAGACCAACCCGGTGAACCCACCGGTAAACTATTCTTCTTAAAAGAAAGATATGGCATTATGCATAAATTAAAGGCCCCGGTGAATCCACCGGAAATCCTTCTCGGCTTTGAGATGAACAACCACTTGATCAAAAAATTTGAAAGCTTTTGGTTCATGCCGGAGTTGGAGGGGAAGGTGCTGGTTACGGGACACGGTGTATGAGATGATGGTGCGATAATCTCCCCGGAGTTGACAGGACTCACAGCACCGTCTATCGGAGATGGAGTAGCAATGACGTCAGCGCGTTGGATCTCACCGGATCCATCGTAAAAGCTTCCAATACGGGAACTTGCTGGAATAGAGTTGGCGGTTGTGAAAAGAGATGAGCTTGTCCAAGTCAAGCAAAAGACTTCCAGATCCGAACGGCAGGTCAAGCGTGGAACCCCACAGACAACAACCGTTCGGTCTCCGGTAGTTAAAGGCGGAAGGAGGACTTGCAGTGGAGACCTCTTCGTCTGACAGGTTTGATGTGGATGGTGCGTTTCAGAACATGGTGGAATGGGATCTCCGGAATAAATGGGTCCTTCAGCAAGACAGAGTGGAAGAGTAATACATCGGATCTCCTCGGAATCCCGGAGAGGACCGCCAAAAGGTGATTTTGTCGAGCTGGATCTGGGGAGATTGGTCCGGGAAGAGCTCATATTTAGCAAATAGAGTGATATCGGAACTGACGCCCTGGAGAACAGTGGAGTCCCACATATACAGGGGGAGAGAGTACCATGACCACCTAGATGCGGCAGAGACGGCGGAGCTGGTGGCAGACTCTGTCGGTGAGACATAGATCTGCAGGTTCGAGGATGCTTGAAGCTGGTAGGCATGACGGCAGAGTTGGGAGACCCCAAAAAACTTATGGATCCGGTGGTCGAGACCCCAAAACGAAAACACAAAAGACAGAGCAAAGTAGAACACGGTGAGGAGCGAGCAGAAAACGATGTAAAGTGATTGACGGAGCCAAAGACCCGACGCCGGCGGCCAGAGGCCTCACCGGCGTCGAGGAAGATGAAGGCTGACGGCTTCTTGGTAATGGTGCCTGGGAGCTTTGACCTAATACTGTTTGTCCCTTTATCATTTATCATTTTCTTTTTTTGTATGATGTAAAAGTGCAACTGTGAATTGAATTGGATTTGGGGTTGTACTAATGGAAGTTTGGCTCAGTCTTTAGTTTCTTTTTTTCAGAAAGTGTTGGATTTACATGGAGGATAAAGTAGCATGACTTGAAACCATTCATGAGCTGTTTATATGGCATCCGCTAGATTTGGGGAACAATGGATATAGAAAAGATACCACACCACATGGTTCTTCTTCCTTCCTAAAACAAATCTTGCAAACAAGTTTTTGATGTGTAAATGTGTTTCATACTATAGAGAACAAATTATAGAGTGCATTATGAGCCAACATAATCAAATTATAAACCTCAATAATTTTCTTTCCTACACATGGCAAACAAAAATAAACTCACCTGAAAAAAAAAAACCAACTTATATTGAAACAACCTTACATAACAAAACAGACAAGAACAAAAAGAAATCAAATTGCATACACTTGGTGAAAACTGAGAAGGGACATATGCTTAAAGACCACTTGGAAATGTGAGAAGGTCAGCAAAAGCATGAATAAGCCAAGTGGTTCTTTTTTGAGATGTAAGGAGAGATGAAATCTGTAGCAAGGCCAGATGTCTTTGAGATTTCTGCTGGAACTAGCACTTGTGGCTTACCTAAAGCTATTCTTTTCCCAACTATGTTTGCATAAAACAAACCAGATATGGCTGGAACAAACACATCGCTTCTCGAGCTTATGTAGAAGTCAATGACATTTTCATACTCTGAACTTTCTGATTCAAGGTACTTTGATTTCTTACTTGCTGGCATTATTGCCTCCTGCCATTTGTTAAGTGACAAAAAAAAAATCAAGATTTGGAATCAGGGTAAGAAACTTTTCCTTGGACTAAAGAATATTTTGATGAACACACCTTTGTAAACGTTTTTGGGAAGATATCCTTAAGGATATTGAGGCTACTGTCCCATCTTGGCTGAGTGAGATAGATAGTAGTGTCACCGGAAAATCCAAGCTTCCTCAAGAATAAAGCAATCTCTTGCGAATTGTAACATGTCTTGGACCCAACTACACCAGTTGAGTGGCAATGTTTCTCCTGAAGTATGTCGATTCTAAGGTCTACCGCTATGAAACGGCCACCGTTTTTCCGGCTATGAGTCCTTAACCTCTCAACCATTGATTCAACTACTGCATTCAGTTCAGGTTGCAACTCCAGGGAACCGAACATTGCCAAACAAGCCACGGGATCGGTTTCCCCATCTTGTGAGGATTTTCTCAAGTTTACAGAAGGGAAGTATGTGGCGACTCGAATGTTTCCTTTTGATTTGAAGATTGGATCAATGTTCTCCTTAATGTAGTCCTCTGTAACTCTGGTAGGGACTTTTACAATGGCTATGTCCCTTAGAGATACTTCTTCAGGCAATTGTTTGACAACTTTGATGACGTTTTCCAAGCTTTTGATTAGTTTATCAGCATCATATATGTCTTCAAAGTTCCTGATAAGCCAATGCATTGATCTTAGAAACAAATTATCAAACCAAAAAGGTTATGAACATAGAAAAAACAACTCTTAACCTTTCATCACCAGGTTTGCTTCCTCTTATATCAGGAAGAACTAGTGTTGCTCCAAGATGTTTTGCCACCATTACAGCATCAGTGATCTAAACAGGATATCAGAATTTTAACCACACAAACAACAAACGGTAGAAGATAACTAACACATCTAGAGAATATAAAACTTTAGAGCTTTTATAAAGTATACCTGAGAGATATGGTACTCAGGACCATTCGTTAATGAGAATGTAACATACCCTTTCGATGATACCGCTTCATCTACAACAATTAGACCCTTATAAGTCCAAGATCGAAGATGCAGACAAAAACAAGAAACTGGGAAAGACAAGAATCTGAGTAAAACAAAAACATACCTGAGAGTAATGTTGGCCAACAAGGATTAAGGTCATTGTTATCATCCATCCAAGGTCCTTTACTGCCTTCTACGGCTCCAACAAGACTATCTTTCACAGATACTCTAGATCCTTCAAATTCAATATCGTGTGCATCTCCCTGAGCTTTCTCCTGTAAACAAAATGAAAGAAAAAATTAGAGAAGCTGGATCTTGACTTTAGCTACAGAAGAGAAGGTTCTACCTTTTGCACTATTAGTTTACACCAAAAGAGATGAAACTAATCATATGTCCTAATGATCAATGAAAAAAAAACTTCACTGCTGACTCTAATTTGGGTTTCTTATGATCCATGAAATCCACATTTTATCTAAAAATGGAAAGTTTTGTTTTTCAAGAAACCCATATAACGCACAAATCAAGAAAGTCTAACATTTAACATTGAATTAGATCTGTTACAAAGACATCAGGTAGACGTATCAACACAAAAATGTGAAGGAGACAAAATACTAACTGACAATGAAGAAGAGAAGTCCAAGATAACACACTTGAATTAGCTCAATTAGTATTCACACTAGAGGAACAAGAGTTTTTTAAAAAGTGTCGGCAGAGAACACGATACCTGAAGAGAATCATAGTAATCTCTATGAAGCATCTGTCCGAGCATCACAAACATGGTAATGGTGAGGATACCAGCAACCACTTGCCTCAAATCCACACCCATTTCTTCTTTTTCTCTTGCTTATGAAACAGAGAAAACAGAAGAACCTGAGAAGATGAGTTGAAATATAGAGAAGGAAGTAAAGAAAAAGAAAGACCAACAAAGAGAGCTGTTGTGTGGGGCAGATAGAGACAATGTGTCTTCCTCAAATATGAAATCTCACTTCCCCTTTTAATTAAAGTTTTGCCAAAAAGATCCTTTGAGAGTGTTATTGTCAGTGTTCACCGTTGAAGTTGATGTTTTACGCAAACAAAACACAACACAGCCACCGACACTTTTGCCGTGAATGTTGGTATAATCTTTAACCGGTGGTTTATAACAGGTACTAAACCAATTAGACCAAAACATTCTGATTGTTTTATTTTGTAAACATTTCTTACTCTTTTGTTTTTATTAAATCTTTACCTACATTTGAGAGAATACTACGTACTGATGATACTCAGTAAGCATGCCCCGCTTATTTTTTTAATAGACCTTGTGAAAATTCTAACTTTTCAAGAACAATAAAAATAATAGGACCTTATATCTATAAAAATGGACCTTATATTCTGACCAGATCTTTTTAATTTTTTGATCTCTGTGCAAATGTGATTTGTGCACATGGCTTATATCTATAAAAATGGACCTTATATTAATATTTATTTTTAATTCTAATAATGCTACGTATTTTTAAAAATTATAAATTTTATCCAACTATAATTTTTATTTTAACTAAATCTTTATTTATATAAAAATTTAGTTTCTAAAAAATAGACAATGATTTTCTATGAACTTATAATTGTATTAATGGAAGTATTATTAATTTCAGTAAAGTATAAAACACAAATATTCAATTTTAAATATAAAATAAAAATTTATAAGATCAATTTGTAAATAAAAAAGTTCAATACTAAAAATGAGTTTGTGAATAGTGTTCTTTCAAATTTTTTTTTTTTTTTGAAACTTATGTTCTTTCAAATTTAAAGGGATTCTATTTATATCCTCATTTTTTCTCTCAAAATAATGCACCAATTAGAGAATGTTTTCCATTATTTTCAATGTTTTCTGTAAATGATGCACAGGAAATTAAATAGTCTTATCACTATTCGTAACAAGAAGTATATTAAAAAATATGTCACTAATGATACAATTGATATATATATATATATATATATATATATATATATATTTACTTATTTATTTATTATCTCCTATCGCTGATGAAAAAGTAAGATTATAAGAATATACTAAAAGTCCCTTTCTACAAAATAAGAGTAATTATGTTGCAAACAAATTATAAGCAAATGATAAAGCAGATTACAGATAGGTTTAAAACACATTATAGACGTGTTACTTGTTGACGTGAGTCACGTGACTTTAGTAATTATATTACTTAAAAGCAAACTGTAATGATTCATGCATAGAGCTTTCGTTATCGAGACCAAATGCTCAACTTTTGTTAATCACACATTGTTAATGTTTATCTCCGCCTACCAGGCCATTGATTATGATTTATGACACAGTACTTATATGTTCTTCTCTCCAGTACCGGTTTACGTACACACAAAAAAAACTAGTGAACATCAGGAAAAACACACATACGTACACATGTTGCTCAATGATTAAAATTTGACGCATGACTCCGTGTATTTTGCTTTCCCTGTCTTCTAAGTTTGTGGGGGATCACAAATGAACACTTGATTGATTGTTGAATGGTACATAGCGTAACGCAGTGCGAAGCAACTACGCCACTCAAGAATAATATACAGAGAATCGATAGTATCTACGCACTCAAATACCGTTACATATGATTTTGTTAACACATCTACGCAACACAAATTGACAGAAAGCTATGCCAATAAAACAATAATGACGAACAAAACATCAAAACCCTATTAAACCTATCTTGAGAAATTTGGCCTTATAACCATAAAAAAAACAAAACTAAAATTAAGAAACTAACTAAACTCCCCCTCTCTATCTTCCTTTCTCTTCCTATATCTCTCTAGGTCATGGTTAGTTTCTTAGAGCATCTTTATAGCAAATATCCTATTTTTATTATTTTTTATGTTTTATTTTTTTGTCTGAATTTTTTTTAAAAACGAATCAATCGCGAACCGTCATATGTTAGTGGGCCCCACAAACAATACAAAAAATATTTTATTTCGTAATTTTCGTAACTGTTTTTTATTTTTTTTTTGTGGGGTCTACACCAATTTTTTTTAGAAAACCTACAATAAAAATGCTCTTAATTTTAGTATTTTTTGTTATCTAATCTCACCAATTCATCATTTTTCTTTCTATGAGTTACATTTTCTTTTCTTTATCCTTTGTTATATGCGAATAAAGTATACTAGAACTTGACCCGCGCTCCTGCGCGGGTGTTTGATTTAACTTATGTTTAACGTAAATTTATAAACCATTGATTTTATAAAAAAAACTATATATTTTTAATGTTTTGTAATTTACATACATTGTAAAATATATTATTTTATAGTATAGATGTTTGATAATAATTTTTTTTATTTATACATAATGTTATATTAAAATTTTATAACTTGATGCAATTTGATGTGATTGTACTATTTATATATTAATATATTGTTTTTTGTTAATTTATTTTAAAATAAAACAACATACTAAATTNAATATTTTATTTTCTTGACAATTGAATTCTCAAATTTTTTCTATTTTACTAAACTAAAAGGTAATACTATATTTAAAATTGTTTTATATAAATACAATATATTGTAATTGATATTATCAGATTATCAATAACAATTAATTTAGATATTTGATTTTAATTAATTAATTTATATATTTGGATATTTGGTTTAGATATTTGGTGTTAAATGAAATGGCATAATTTGTAAATAAGAAAGAAATTTAATGACTAAATGTGTAAATAAAAGAAAGTATTTAATATGCTATCCACGTTTCCAAACAATTCTCATTTATTCTGCTATCTTTGTTTCCAAACAATTCTCATTTTTTTTTTTTTGGTATCCCTGTTTCCAAACAGTTCTAAAAGGTACTTCAGTTTTAATAGAATAGATGTCTCATGACTCTTTTCTTCTAAATCAATGAGGAGAGATTGATTTTGTTAACAAAAAATTGTTTAGTGTAGTGTAGTGTAGCTAAACAGAATAAACAAGAAGAACACCTTGTTGACACTCGTTTTAAAAGATTAATACATTTTGGTTTGTTGCATTAGAGAAATTTAGAATTGAAAACATAGATGTGAAATTAATGATGGCATAATGTGTGGTCAGATTTGAAATTCTTATTTAATTTTACCGCAAGATAAAAAGATAGTTCTTCCAAAAACACACTAACCGGATATATTTTTGTAATTGATTTGGTTTTTCATCGGTACGATTCCGGTTTGTTTGATTCGGAAGACTATCTTTACTACATTCCACACACGAGTCAATTCTCTCTCTCTATCTATCTCATTCTCTGAGCAAATCGAAAGATGAAGCTCCAAACCCAATCCTTCGCTCTCAACCTTCTCCCATCTCCGAAATTCTGTAAACCCATCGACAAACGCGAATTCATCTCCCCAAGACGAGACCACCCATCTCGCCCAATCTCCCTCCGATGCTCCTCCGTCTCCACTGCTTCCTCCACGCCGCTAACAGCGATCAATCACCATCTGTCCGCTTCGAGCCACAAGCCCTTTCCGGCGGAGGATTCGAGGAGCATCATGGAGCTTTCCTCCGTGGGAACTCTCTCCACATTGACCCACGACGGGTGGCCGCTCGGCGTGGGCGTTCGATTCGCCGTTGACCAAGATGGCACTCCTGTGCTCTGCCTCAGTCGCGCATTGTCTCCTGACAAGAGGTCTGCTCTTCATGTTCAGGTCACTCGATCTCGTCTGTTAAAGTGTGGAAAGTTTGATCCTTTTACTAGATTGTAAGAGTGATTTTGATGCTTTTCCTGTTTTGATAATTTTTTGTTGTGGGAATCAATCAGTTGGAGCAATGTGGATTGAGGACTCCCCAGTGTACGATACAAGGTAGCATTGCTCGACCTGGAGACGATAATGCTGTAAAGGTACTACCTTTGTGCTGTGTATGTTCTTTTCTTTGTATGTAAAATAAGGTTTCTTGACTGAACTGCTTTTTTTTTGTCTTTGGCACTCTAAATTCAGGTAAAAGTAAAAAAACTTGCACATATGTTCATTTCCTTGGTCTCTTCTGTGTTGTGTGTGAGATTGCTGGCTGGTTGAAATCAAATTAAACACAGGATATTAGTCGTTGTCTCTGTTCACTGAGTGTGTAGTAGTTTGTACTCATAGACTCTCTAGCAGGTGTTTGTGGAAAACTGTTGGTGATTTGAAGTCATGTCTATTTGCCCCTTCATGTGTAGTATTAATAGCCTCTAGGAGATGAATGTAGAGAACAATTATTTTCTCATAAAATGCTTGGTTTAATTGGTTAAGCATGTGATTTTACTTGTCCCTATGTTTTGTGTAGCGTCTTAGTGCTACATGGAGGAAAAAGTTTGGTGAAGAAGTTGAGGAAGACAGTTTATATGTTGTTGCTGTTGACCGTGTTCTTCAGATGGAAGACTTCATGGAGGTAGAAATCGCTAGCTCTTTTTCTAGTTTTTTGTGACAGTTGATCTCCTCCCATTCAAAAGGAGAAGAAGAAGAAGAAAGTCTTGTTGTGATCCAAACTCTGATAACAACGTCTGAAAACTTTTCCAGGATGGAGTTTGGGTGGCGTCAGCAGATTATAAAAATGCAAGTCCTGATCCTCTTCGAGATGTTGCAGAATACATTGTCAACCAGATTAACACTAACAACATGGAAGACATTTTCCGTTTCTGCAACGTATACGTTGATCTGGACTTTGTGGTTAGTATATTCTCATGCTATGTGCAAGTACTACTTAAAGAACGTCCAATCAGAGTAGATGTTTATGGAGCATACTTCAGATTAGTAGGCTTGTGAAATGTTCAGAACTATACTTACTCTGCCTAATAATGCCAGGTTTCAGAGACAAAGATGATATGGATGGATAGGCTTGGATTCGACCTTCGAGTGTGGTCTCCACGAGGTGTATATGATGTCAGGATTCCTTTTCCAATGGAAGTAACAGATGAAAAAGGAGCCAAATCATCGTTTAATGGAATGTCACAGCTCGCTTGGGAAGTAGAGAAAAGTTATTGCCCTGCAGATTTCAACAAGGTTAAAACACTTAAGCGAGTAGTTGGATCATCACACAAGGGAGGACAATAGCGGTTTTACCAACTCTCTTTTTTTGTTCTCATTCTTTACTAGTGGATGCCAAACTATGGCATTGGCTCTGCTGTAACTCTTGGAATATAGTGTATTTTCTGAGTTATAGTGCTTGTACCCACCACGTGAAGTAAGTTATGTCATCTATTTGGGTAATTACCTTCGAGTAAATGGTTAAGTTTTCCTTAAAATAGTATTTATTAGTCTTGTAAACTTCATACAATATATGCCCCAGTTGATACAATATAGTCTTGTATAGCTGTATGGTATATTTCAAGGAGTGGCGGCTTTTTCGTGCAAGATATACAAATAGTAAAATTGCATATAGAGCTACTATATAGAACCCCCAAGTCTGAACAACAAAAGCATATATAATCACCTCTATAATTACAAAATTGGAGAAAATGATTAGGAAGATATGGGTGTTTTGTTACATACACTACTCCCTCCGTTTCAATTTAATAGTCGTTGTAGGAAAAAATTTCGTTTCAAAATAAATGTCGTTTGAGAGTTTCAATGCAAAATTTATTAAAAAGATTCTCCACTTTATTTTTTTATTGGTTGAAATATGATTAAGTGTATATGTAATTGTGTTTTTATTTTGGAAATATACAAAATCAATATGCTTTCTTAATATGTGTGCATAAACCTAGAACGACAATTAAACTGAAATAGATGGAGTATCAAATAACATTGGAAAGGGGTTCATTTTTTTCATACTATATATTTGAAAAAAAAAAATTCCCAGGGATCCACTGATTCTTTGAGCCGGCCCTGCCCAAATGAGATGGAAAATAGTTGCTCCTTACTTCTTTAAGACTTCAATGTTCGAGCTTACACACACATTTGAAAACTCTCTTTTATATATCTAGTTTAGGATACTCGCCTTACAGTTTAGATCGGAGAACCTTTCTCAAAAGCTTTCCAGAAGCTGATTTTGGTATAGCTTTTACAAAAAACACCATCTTGATTCTCTTGTAATGAACCACCTATATATATAGACCATCGCACGGTCTATTCAATACATCTTAAAGTTTTTATCATTGTGTCTTGCCCATGCATGTTGAAGATCAAAAGTGAAATCTCATAACCGTACCTGTTTGTTGACATAGCTCTTGACATCTTCTTCACTTAATTGAGATCCTTCTGATTTAACCACACACGCTACAGGAACCTCATCAGCTATTTCATCCTTCATTCTGAAATACCAAATATTAATTATTACAAATGAGAGAACATTTTTTTTTAGAGTTGAAAGTTTTCATATATGTTTTAAAACTCACGCGACAACAGCAGCATCTTCGATATAAGGATGAGAAATAAGCAATGCTTCAAGCTCAGCTGGAGCCACTTGATAGCCTTTGAACTTGATGAGTTCCTTCAAACGATCAACAATGAAGATCTCATTGTCCTCATCCACAAACCCAATGTCTCCTGTGTGTAACC
>MU110252.1:0-10944 GCA_012274485.2 Sinapis alba | reverse complement strand
ATTGACAACTTTGTTATTTTAATTTTTTTTTTGTAAAAAGGATTAAAAAGGTGTGGAAAGAGCTGTAGATTGAGATGGGTAAATTATCTTAGATCTGACCTCAGGCGTGGGAACATAACTCCAGAAGAAGAAGAGCTCGTTGTCAAAATGCATTCCACTTTGGGAAACAGGTACAAGTTTTCATTTTCCAATCTATTTTCGGACAATGATTTTTTATTCAGAGTATCATATAATAATGATTGTTTCTCGACCAAATAGGCAAATAAGTAAGGCTTAATTAACGTTACTATTATTTCTTGTTTTTTTGTTAAAGGATATTCAACTAAAATGCATGTAAATAGTATAAGCTGTGATATTTTTCATTCAAACTTTGAAAGACAGATAGAAGTTTGCGTTAACACTTAAGACTGAATGTATTTTCTCTTTTAGCTTAACTATCTTTCGTTGATCTAAGTCAGTAGATTACAACAACAACAAAATTCATTTTTTATTGATGAAAGCAGATGAAGAAATACAGCATGGTAAAATAGTAAAAAAAACAGACATAATAAGCCATTACAACCCTTGGTTGTATGATTTTTACCGTTGTGGGTCTCCCTCTCGGTGCTTTTACAACCCTTGGTTGTAAAACTTTTTCTCTTTTAGTTGAAACAAATAAAATGCCCTCTCTAATAAATGCACAGTTCATATTATTACATAATCATTAAGTGGAATATATATATGTGACATTTTTTATTTTTTATTGTTATTATCATGTGAATATATATTCATTTCGTCCAATGTCATTTCATTATGTGATTTCTAAAAAAATTAGATATATATATATATATGTCATAGCTAACAATACTTAGTTATTTTACATAGAAATTTAATATATTAAAGATCTCTTAAAAATTATATCGCCTTCTTCTTTATGCTCTTCGTTTGTTTTTATTTTTGGCTTGGCAGCTTGGTTTATATCTTTCCTTGTACTGCTTTCCTATTACCCTGAATCTTTCCAGAAGTTAAAAAGTCTCTTAAAAGTAGATCCCAGTCACGTCACTCATTATTGACACTGGTCAGATTGCTTGAGTAATTTATAGTATTACTATACATATTGTTTTTGTAAATTTAATAATTAATTGTATTTCTGGAAGCATGGTTGGGTCAGCAGTCATATCAACGTTTATGTTGTTTCCCATTGGGCCACGAAGTTCTCTTATTCCTCGGAAAGATATTTTTTTGTTTTTGTTTTTAAGGTTGTTCATAAATAGTATTGTTAGCAGAGGGTTAATAATAATAATGTTATAATAATGTAATGTAGGTGGTCACTAATTGCGAGTCATCTACCAGGGAGAACAGACAACGAAATAAAAAATTATTGGAACTCTCATCTGAGCCGTAAACTCTACTACATCAGAAAGTCTCATGACGTCCCCGCCGTAATCATCAACCCTCCTCCGGAGAAACGGAAGCCTGGGAGAACCAGCAGATCCGCCATGAAACCCAAAACACACAAACCAAAAACTAGAAAGACGAAAAAAATGTCTGCAACGCCGGAGCCAAACGCCAACGTAGCAGTTAATGCAATAGTGGGAGAAGAAGCATTGATGATGGAGTTAAGTGGAGCCGAGGGTGAGCTAGGACCACGTGATGCCTACTACTACGAAGGAGGAGATTGTTGCAATAATAATAATAATAATAATAATAATAATAATAATCTCATGAGCATTAATGGTGACGATGGAGTTTTGTCCTTTGATGAGCATGATATCATTGATCTTTTGTTGGAAGAGTCAGGTCCAGGCAACGTGTTTACATCGAGTACTGTTGGTAATGGGGAGTTGAGTCATTTAGGAGACTCTACAATAGCCAGAGGGTCTTCAAACGTAGGTAATCTCGATTGTCTTCAGTCTTGTCCGTCGGTGGAGTCGTTTATCAACTACGAGCATCAAGTCAGCGATGTGTTGATGGATGAATTTATTGATTGGGAGTGTGTTTGGCAAGATGGTAATAAGAGCAATAAACTTTGCGATGAGAAAGAGAGTTCTGATTCAATGGTGTCGTGGCTTCTGGACGGTGACGATGAGACCACGATCGGGAAAAGTGCATGCCAAAATTTTGGAGAACCGTTAGATCATAATGAGGAAAATGCGTTGGTCGCTTGGCTTCTTTCTTAAAGATGTTCATCATTTCTGTTAAGTTTGTATTCTCTTCGTGCAACTACGTTTTGAGTCCATTCCATGTGGTGCCATCTCAACTTATTTGCGTATGACTTCTGCTTTCCTTATGATTTTTTTTTTTTTACTTATGAAATTTTATAGTTAAAATGTTGTATCTATTAATATTAGTTTAAATTATATTGCAATAAAACCGGTTTTGAAAGATCAAATAACTGTTTCAAAAAAAGAGAGAGACCAAAATAACGTATCATCATCTTTGTCTTTAGAGGAAAAAAACTAATATGATTATATATTCCTGTCCGACTTATTACCATTTCTCATGTAATTTAATAAAGAGGTACAAGATGTATGTGTAGAATGGAGTATGTCTTAATTTAAAAACTAAAAAAAAAACAAATAATATATGAACTTTGTAGCAATTAGCTGCATTAACGAAACACAAAATAACAAAAAGGGAGGGGCGTAGAGAGTGTTTTTGAGGGAACGAACGACCCCACGCATTAAATTAATAAAATACTAGTTGGCAAGTTGGCATTTACAATATAAAAGTTTTTTGTTTTTATTAAGTTGATATTTTGAATATACGCATGCATAAAACAGTCTCTTTCTTTATTTATACGTCCGAGTTGGTTCCATAATCTTTGGAACGCCCACGTGATGCCATTGCAGAATACCTTTTCCTTGTCTATTTTTCTGTATTTTTAAGTCTTTTTCGTTATTGTTCTATATTTATGTCCCGCTATTAAAAAAATTACATTGGAGAATATAAGAGAAAGTTACTACTATGGCTTAGATTAAATTCTCAAGAGTCCTATTGATAAAAAGCTGAATTTATATGGTAGTGGCATTATAATTTATTATGAGAAGTATAATATAAAAAAATGGTAGTGTCAATTCCGTGAGACAGAGAAGAAGCTCAGTGAGTTAAAGTTTGCGGGGGTAAAGGGTATAGGGATGTGGAGGCAGGTACAAATGTGCAATGTTTCTATAAAAGAAGCAGACAAATTGAAAAGGGAAAGTAAATGGAGCTAAGTTTCGAGATCAAACGTAGTAGGATTGGTTTTTCTGCAGCTCATGCATGCATGCATGCTATATATTTAAGAAGCTAGATCCATGTTCAATGTTTGACACTTTGGTAGGCTTAATTAATGTATTTGAGTTTTAATGGTATGTGGCAGAGCAAGCAAAGCCCAAGAAAATTAGAATACGAGGCGGGGCTGGGCCGTGAGTTCCGAGATTGGGGGGGAGAAAAAGTAGAGGGCGTGTAATGAAAACAAATATAAAGGTTGAGGGTGTTGCTATCAAATTTAGGAAAGACTGATTCGCTAGTCTTCTCCGAGAAAGATGTAACCAAGCCACGTAGAAAGAATCATCGATCACCGTTGGTAAATAAATAGACGATCCAGATCATGCCATGTCATTGTTTTTTCTTCTCTCTAATAATAAGGGAAACGTTTTTAATAACAGAGAGAGAGAGAGAGAGAGCACTTGTTCTTCTTCTACCAAAGGTGAAAGAAGAAAGAAATGGCGAAAAGTGAGATCTGGTTAGGGTTAGCGTTATTAGCGTTGGTTGTGGTGTCAGCAATAGGAGAGGAAGATGTGGTAGTGTTGACGGAAGAAAGCTTTGAGAAGGAGGTTGGTCAAGATAAAGGAGCTCTTGTCGAGTTTTACGCTCCCTGGTAATGTTAGATTAATTGTGTTTATCGGATTAGAAATGGAGTGTATAGTTTTACTTACTGATGAATGAAAAGGTGTGGGCACTGCAAGAAACTAGCACCAGAGTATGAAAAGCTTGCTTCAAGCTTCAAGAAAGCTAAAAACTCTGTCTTGATTGCTAAGGTCTGTCCTCTGTCCCAAGAGAGAGATACAGAGAGATGATTTTGATTCTTTTTACTTTACTAACATGTGTGTGTTGTGTTGTGTTGCAGGTCGATTGTGATGAGCATAAGAGCGTCTGCACTAAATATGATGTTAGTGGATATCCCACCATCAAATGGTTTCCTAAAGCCTCTCTTCAACCCCAAAAGTATGCTCCCTCCTCCACCTTCTTCTTCTTCTTTTGGATACAGAAAGTTTCCTTCTTCTTCTTCTTCTTTATTGTAATCTTTTTTGGGTATTAACAAACAGGTACGAGGGTCCACGCAATGCTGAAGCTTTGGCTGAATTTGTCAACAAGGAAGGAGGTACTACTCCCTCCCTCTTCCTTCATCATACTCTTGTACAATTATTGTTTCTAATCCCCACAACTCTTATTGTGTACTTTTCAGGCACCAACGTGAAATTAGCAGCAGTTCCACAAAATGTACTTGTCTTAACAACTGATAATTTCGATGAGATTGTATTGGATCAGACCAAAGATGTCTTGGTCGAGTTTTATGCACCATGGTAGCACCTTCCTTCCTTCACTCTCATGCTTTTGCTTTTCATCCCGTTTTCTAATTTCTGAGTTTTTTTTTAATATCTTCCAGGTGCGGCCACTGCAAGTCCCTCGCTCCTGTACTCTCTCAACTCTTTCTCTACTTCACAATAGTCCATTTTCACTTTCTTATTATTAATGTTGTTGTTGTTGTTGTAATTTTGTCAGACATACGAAAAAGTAGCGACGGTGTTTAAGCAGGAAGATGGTGTAGTCATCGCCAACTTGGATGCTGATGCTCACAAAAGCCTCGGCGATAAGTAAGTTGTTAGGGGGGGGGGACAAGGATCTTTTTACTTCACTGTATTATATTCGTAGGGATGAAAACAGCTAACCTTTTATTTTGTTACACACCTAAGGTATGGAGTAAGTGGATTCCCAACATTAAAGTTCTTTCCAAAGGACAACAAAGCCGGTCAAGATTATGACGGTGGAAGGGACTTAGATGACTTTGTCACCTTCATCAATGAGAAAGTTGGGACCAGCAGAGACAGTAAAGGGCAGCTTACTTCACAGGTAACAATTATAAATAAAAAAAGAATGTCTCTAAAGCTTTTGTTTATTCATCTCTGTTTTTCTTTTTTGATAGGCTGGTATAGTTGAAAGCTTAGATACGTTGGTAAAGGAGCTAGTTGCAGCCAGCGAAAATGAGAAGAAGGCAATCTTGTCTCGCATTGAAGAGGAAGCTAGTAACCTTAAGGGATCCACAGCAAGGTATTTCATCATTTCATCAAATCTAGTAAAATCTTTATCTTCTTTTTTTGTTGTTGTTCCTTTTTTTTAATTCCTGAAGCTTAAATGATGATTCTATATATAAATAATAGGTATGGAAAGCTTTACTCGTCACTTGCAAAGAAGTACATAGAAAAAGGTTCAGGCTATGCTACCAAAGAAGCTGAGCGGCTTGGACGCGTCCTTAGCAAGGTCTAAACAAAATCATTTCTTCTTCTTCTTCTTGACTTTTGTATTTGACATTTTTTCTAATGGTGTTTTCCGGTGCAGTCGATAAGTCCGGCGAAAGCTGACGAACTCACTCTGAAGAGAAATATCCTAAACACGTTCGTTGCTTCTTCTTAGAAGCCAAAAGATTGAAGATATAGGATTCGTCCATAACTGATACGAACCTGCTGTTTTGGAGGTTTTATGTCTCTGTCTGTCTGTCTGTCGAGATTTGTGGTTTATTTTCTGGTTAGTTCTGAAACTCTTTTGAACCAAAGTTTCTTTTGTCTTTCGTACGATAAACCATAAAAAAGAACTTGTTTTTCTTTCTCTTATAGATTAGTCTGATGCGAGTTACCCAATGCATGGTACTACACTTACATGATTATCTATCACAGTATTTAGTAATACCAGTCAGTCTCTCTAAATGAACATCAAGTAGTTTTGTTTGTTATTGTGGTTATCAATCAAAATCCAATATCAAATGTCCATTGTAATTTTTGTATATGTTGCAATGCAATGAAAGGGCTTTTTCAACCGAAGGAGACTAGTTTTCAACAAAAATGGGCCCAGCCTCATCCGACACACATATTTTCCTCTGCAGATTTTGAATAGACATCTCCATTTCTAATTCCTACCTCATAGACACATTGTACATTTACTTGATTATAACATATAGTTCAGTTTGTGAAAAAGATTTCCAGAAACTTAATGAAATAGTACTCGAAATGCATCATGCATGTAACAACATATGGACATCTTAAAATCAAATTAAAGTCCCATATTAGAACGCAAAAAAGAAAAACAGAGCAAAACTAGTCAAAAACCATGAACAATCTGAGAACATTTATTCTTAATCCAACGGAATCCATTCTTGAAAGTCGATTTAACTTTTCCTTCCACCGTATAGGCTTTATACCTCGCGATTCTCTTCTTCCTCTTCATCTCCGCATCGTTTACACCCCAAGACGGCCTCGTTGAAGACGATGCGTTGCTCCTACGCGCCGCCACTTCCCCCGGCGGAGTCTGCAAAGACGGAGGAAAATCTTGACTCCCGTACATCTGATTACTGCCGTAACCTTTGCCGCTCACGATTTCTGTCCTCCGATCCACGATGTAGGTTCTCTGACCCGACCCGGCTCCAAACCCATCTTGTCCGGCCATTTCCTCCCCCCGAGCGTTCGGATTATTTGGACTCGAGAAGAAAGGGCTGAAGATGCATAAATAAATTCAGGCGGTGGACAACTCGAACTCCTGTTTGGTCTTTTTGTCGTTTTTTTAATGCTTTTTTTTTATTACGTTTAAAAATAAAATTAAGGTTTTATTTATATTAGTAAACTGTAATCAACATACATTTACAGCTCACTACTAGCTTNCTACTAGCTTAGGATACCTGAACCACCTGTCGTATGAAATCTACTGTCACATTCACATACTTTTCTGGATTCACTGTATTCTTTGTTTTCCGTTTAGGTAATAATCCAACCATTCTGTTAAATATATATTCTTTTTGCAATATGGTAGCTGTCTAATTTCTACAATTGTAATAAGAAAAATACTAGTGCATACGAGTTGATTCCAGTATTTAGTTTGAGTTCTTTCTGTTTTGTATAAAACAACAACTAATCTCAAAAAATAAAAAAATCATATACAGATTAGTTCCATACAGTTTGATTAAGTTTTTGTTTAAGTTTATCAGCTAACAACTAAATAAGGAGGGATATCTTCTTCTTCCTTTTTTGAACACCAAAAGGATATCTTCTTAACTCGGATTAAAAACGTAAGTTCGTCTCTTTTCTTGGGTCCAAGTTTGTCTAAATGTAAAACCAATCAGGATATGAAATATGGTCTGCTTAACGGAGATCCATTCATAAAGTCTTTAGGCATTAAGCAGAATGGGCCTATACAGTCACTAGGCCTTTCATATATCAATTAATTAGCAAACTTTTGAGTAAAGCCCATACACAGTGGCCACTCCGGAACTACAGAAGTGACATGTGAGGAGTTGGTGGTGTTGTGTAGTTTGTTCGTCAGTAGTCACACTCTTTGTTACCTTTACTATAATAGTAAGCGCAGAAAAAGCAGGCATGAAATCATTCATATTTGGTTGGTCCATTATTTTATTATCAACCAGTCTCTCTCTGCATTCAAATTTTACGTTCCGAAAAGAGATCCAATTTAAGGGGTTAGGATTCGTTCAGGGGAGGTCGAATGTATTACCAACATTTATTGCAACCAGCAATGATCTCTCTTTACAAGCTTAGTCTTGAGAAACTCATACTCCAGTTTACTACCTTTAATGTTTTCCGACGTGAACGACTTAATTAATGTCGGAATAAAATAATAATTAAAAGTATATGGTATTTACGTAATCGAATATGCATATACATCGATCCATGCTCTTTATAAACAAACCAAGAAGTCTCTCTCTCTTTAACCAAAACTCTCCACTGCTCTCTCTCTCTCTCTAGATCTGTAGATTATAAATACAATTACATACATACGGTGAGAGTGTGTGATGAAGATAAGGTATTGGCAGAAGTCTAGAGGATACGAAAGGCTTGATCATGGTTCAGCGAAGAAGGAGAAATCGGATCGTGGGAGAAATGTGAAGCGAGTCAAGTTTGATCCGTCGACCAGGAAGAGACGGTTTTGGAAGAGGATAGTGCCGAAGCTGAGGGTCTTGAAAAGGGCGTCTCCTAAGAAGCTTTTAACGTGGCTTCGAGATGCTTACGTCAATATGATGCTGCGCCTCGCCAACTCTCGGGTCATCGAGTCATCATCTTACGGGTACGGTGAATATGGGTACGGGTCGGTTTTAGCGTCGTCGAGGGAGTATGATGAGAAGAAGCTGGTCGAGATTTACAAATCCATGTTGATGGCGCAGGGGTCTCTTTTACACTGCGACGTACCTAAGCTTTCGGCTGATTCTATAAAACTTCCACCTCTTGTGTAATTACATCGATTTAGTTGCACTAAAACAAAATATGGGGAGTATCGATGCTACATTTGTGATTGTAAACTGTGTTAAAGTTACAATTCTGAAACTACCAAATACTATAATATTAATCAAAATAATAGTGGATCCAACCTTTTTATAAAATGGCTTTCATATATGACGTGTTGTTGGCATGGAGAATAATAATTTAGTGTAATGTTTTCGAGTAATATAAGTATTTGGTTGACTTTTGGTTTGCTTGACCAACTACAATCGTATCTTTACTTGTGGTTATGATTTTGTGAGTACCGACCAATTTTAAGAACAATATTGTACAAGTTACGATCGACTACTTGGTTCTGTCCTGTCCAAGGCATCATCAAGTCTCTAAGAACCGTCACTGCTTACATCATATGCATGCAGCGATTCAATGATTTTGCATTGCGTTTATATTATTTGAGTTGTAACATGTTCAGGTGAGGTCCATAAAGTTAAGCCCGGCCCACAGATCCGTGAGCAAAATAAAATAAAACTATAGTAGCATTTACGGGCGTGGTGATGGGACTCTGATTCGTTTGGCTGAGAAGGAAGGAAACTATAAATAATAAAATAATATTTTTAGTATTTTTCTAGAAAAAACAAGAGCCAATCAAAGAAAACGAATTGAATTTTGCTCGTCGTCTCCCTCCTCTCCTCTCATCTCCTCTCGTTGAATAAACAAAAAAGAAAGGAAAAAAAACACAAACACGGCTCTGTTCTGTTTCTCTACGATTTCTTTCTTTCTTTCTTCCATGTATTGATATGATCTGATTCATTTATTATAACTCGATCTCTCCGTTGACTCAAAATTATGGTAAGAGAGGGGGACAAATAAGAAGAGTCGGACTCTGACTCGAGATTCTTCTCGGCCATGCGACGCTGCTTCGCCGCCATATCCCTCTCGAGAGAGGAAACAACCTTTTCGTCATTCTCTTCTTCTTCTTCTTCTTCGAAAGTATACTTCCATAAGGCTCTTCTTCTCCGTTCAGATCCGAGAGATGTCCTCCGCTAATTCTCATCATCCTCTCAATTCCACAAATGTCCTCTGTAATGCCGCCGCCGGTGCCGCCGCCGGTAATTCCATGATCTAGTAACCAAATTGCATGTTCGAAACTTATCTCTCGTTCTCGAAGCTGAATACCTTTTTCTTTTTGTTTTTGTTTTTGGTTTTGGTTTGGATAGGGGTAATTGCGGCAACGTTTGTGTGTCCTCTTGATGTTATAAAAACGAGGTTTCAGGTTCATGGCTTGCCTAAGCTTCCTCATCCCAACATCAAAGGTTTCTCCCTTTTTTTCCTTATGTCTTGTCTTGTCCCCCCACCAAAAGGGTTTCCATTGCTAATGTTATGTTTGTTTTTTGGTGCCTTTGGGTGGTTGGGTAAGGTAGTGTAATTGTTGGTAGTCTTGAGCATATATTCAAGCAAGAAGGCATGCGTGGCTTATACCGTGGTCTTTCCCCTACCGTCATGGCTCTTCTCTCCAATTGGGCGGTGAGTGAGTTCACACTTGCTTTGATCCTGGAGCAAAAAGTAAGTAGATTTGCTTCTTCTTCTAAACAAACTTGTAACTCTTTTTGCAGGTTTATTTCACAATGTATGACCAGCTCAAGAGCTTTTTAATCTCAAATGGTTAAAACATTTCTTTATAGCTTCCGTTTTTCTCTTTTCAATCAAACAATCGAGAGTTAGTTAATTTTATTTGTACATTTAACAAAAATAGATAAGGATCACAAATTCAGCGTTGGTGCTAACGTAATGGCTGCCTCTGGTGCTGGAGCTGCTACTACTATTGCCACTAATCCTCTTTGGGTTGTCAAGACTCGTCTCCAGGTCCCTTTTCTTCTTTTCATTTTTTTTTAAAAAATTCAAATATACATTACAAGTCAAAAATAAAGGAACGTTCTGTCTTTTACTTAACCAATGTGGTAATTGCAAAAATGTTACCAAGCATTATTGCCATTTGGTCATGGATAAAGTTCAGATGTGAATGTGTGTTGCAGTAAGATAATCTTTGTCTTGATTCGTCTTCAGACACAAGGAATGAGAGAGGGGATAGTGCCATACAAGTCTACACTCTCTGCTTTAAGGAGAATAGCTTACGAGGAGGGAATCCGCGGGTTGTACAGTGGACTTGTGCCTGCACTAGCTGGTATCAGTCACGTTGCCATTCAGTTTCCTACTTATGAGATGGTCAAAACCTACTTGGCCAAGAAAGGTATAGACTTTTATTTATTATCCCAATATATATCTTTGTGTGGAGGAGATGAGATCAAAGATAAGCTGAAAGTGTGTGAACGTAACAGGTGATAAATCAATGGATGATCTGAATGCTCGTGATGTAGCAGTTGCCTCTTCGATCGCTAAGATATTTGCTTCCACATTAACCTACCCGCACGAGGTAGTAAGAGCAAGGCTTCAAGAGCAAGGACACCACAGTGAGAAACGTTACTCG
>MU110249.1:0-10971 GCA_012274485.2 Sinapis alba | reverse complement strand
ATGTTATCGTTGGTGTGTAGTAAGAAACAACGCATCTTTCACGCCTCGTAACAACTCCTCTTTCATTTTGTTTTAATAATAGTTTTTTTCTTTTTTAATTCCACTTTCGATCTCTTTTTCAGTTGCATCAGTTTCTACTTATTACCAAAGGTTCATGAGTTCTTTTTGTTGTAATGATGAACTGTATATTTTATATATAGAATAAAAGGTTATTTAGATCTCTCAAAGAGTTTTATTCACATGAGAATGTTTTTTAATTACCTTCTCTCGCCTTGTTTCTTTCTATTTCATGTTTGGTCGAAGTAGAGCGAATATGTATGCATCTATTTCATGTGTCTGCAGAACACATCCGTATGCATTAGCTACTACTGCTTGTGGTATTTGGTTATATTCATACGACAGATATATACTCTTGACTGATAATATAACCAATGTTCTGACAAAGAGTCGATTAGGAACCAAGAAAATAGTGTTCTATTGATATATGCAAATATTTTAAGCGTTGTTAGAACATAAGTGCTAACAAATTATTTTTCTTACCTAACTGCTGCATAACACCAGTATGCAATTCCACAAACATCAATTTATGATATATATATATATATATCGTCCTCCGATTCACATAACAAAAGAGAGAGAATTTATAAACCAATACTTGTAGCTAATTTCAAACGAAAATGAAAGGCTAAAACGATTAAGATTTTGATTTTTTCTTCTAACCAATTGTTTAATGTCTGAGTTGAAGCTTCTTTGTTTGTTAATGGTATATAGGTAAAACTTATCATATATAGTGATTATCTAAATTATAATTGATGTATATAAACACATTAGTTAGAGAATGTACGTATTAGTTACGTAGAGATATATTGACCATGTATGGATCTTATGAATGTTTCATTTATATGAGTTTTCTTCAATTCAGTTTGGTAGACTATAATATTATTCAAATATACCATAAATTTGAATCAAATAATTGATTAATACCCACAGAATTCCACATGTAGCTTTTCAAAGACACATGCACATACAATTCAAGTTGAATTCCAATAGTAAAACATCAGGACCATTAATAGTGAAAATTACAAGACTTAAGTCCTAATCAACAAGATAATCTAATACTATTTCATCCTTATAATTTGATTTCATACCGATCGCCAAATATATATGTACTCGTTTTTGTACGATTTACCGGTCAGATGGTAGTGATCAACCAATATCTTGGTATCTGGAGGCATACATATAAAAACAATATTTGAATGCAATATAGATATAAACGGATGATATACTTCCATCATGATTGTATCCGTTAATGCCCCCGTTTTTCGTTAGTATTTCGTCTTTGGTAGCTCATTTTCCTATTCAATTTGCTGGAAATGACGAGCCTGTGCATATAGCTGAGGGACAAACTTTCACAATCAGTTAACTATTTTTACTCTCACCTGTCATGCTTTTCGTTTGCTTAAATATAAAAATAAATCGATTGAGGTTTTGCAAAACTGACTATCATAGTTGGAACCACAAAATGTGTAATATGGCTACACAAACAGTTGGCCCTGACCCAAAGCTGAAAAAGCATATGTTGTTATAAACTTCTACTTGAAAGGTGTTGTCGCTGATTTGTTTGCCGGTGGAACTGACCATAAAACATGTTGAGCCGTTTAAGGTTCTGAAACCGGCGGCTCAGCCCGGTGCCACAGTTCAAAACTTTACTGTTCATCTGTCTTAAACATGTCTGTGTATCGCTGTTTTTTTCTCTTTAGGATCTTGTTTACTTATATGGGCCTATTTTTATTGGGCATTTGAGAGCTTTTTCTCGTTGACCTAATGTCCACTAGCTACGACTCTTATTGGGCATACGTATGTTTATTATTCTAGCACTATGCTTAGGCCTCGACAAATTTATCTGGAAACCGAACCCATAAACAAGTTTCGGTTTTGGATCCTACCAATTATCCGAAGAGATCCAATATAATTAAAAAAAAAAAAACTAAAATCAAACAAAATCGAACCGAAAACTGAATAAATATCTAAATTTTATTATAATAATTTAAAATATTATTTATAAACTAAAATGCTCAAAAATTAAAATTATTAAAATATTTTAATTAAAATATTAAAATAATTCAAATTATCTAACTTTTTCTAAAAATACAAAAAATGATATTTAATAAGAAATCTGAATTGTCTAATTTTTTATATGAATTAACTTAAAAAATTGAAACCGAATAGAATCCAAATTACTTCGTATATTAAATGGTTTTCAACTTTGTTACCTAAACCGAACTGAAAATCAAATAATCAAATCAAAACCAAACCAGATTTTCTAAATATCCGAATGAATCATAAACTTTTAGAACCAAAGAACTGAATCAACACCGAACTGATAATCAAACACCAAAGATTATGCTACACTTTCTTAAAGCGAGATTAGAGTTTAATATCATTAAAACAGTTTTAACATCTAAATGCATCTAAAACACTTGTTTAGTAATCAACTTCATTTGTTTAAAATCATTGAATGTGTTTCTTTTCTGTTTACTTTTATTGAATCTTGGTGGATGGGTCTGTTTCGTTGTGATACATTAGTGTGCTTGAAATGTTGGACTTTTCAATTAGGAGCCTTCATACTGAGCTTTGTAATGCCGTATTATAGAGCCGCTTCTCTTAATGTGACTATGCTGGATATAGCGCGTGAACTCAACCTCTAGATACCTTTTTGTAGACTTTTATCATATACCATGAAAACCTTCTATATTTGGAAAGTTTGGCTTGACAGGAGCGCGACCATTTTCGAACTCAAACTGATAAAACAAATATTTTAAAACATAGTGATATATCTAATATACACCCAATTTTCAGAGGAAAATTAGTTTTGAATAACAAAATGAAATATATTTCCAACATTTAAAGTAATTTGATCGTCTAGATATTAACCTTTTCCTCTTTTCTTTTGCTATTTCTGTATGTAAAATTTTAGAATATGATTTTTTTAAAAGAATATAAACTTCATTTGCTTGTGTAAAGCCATTTCTAATAAGACACCAAAAGATTAAATTTGGTGTAATTTCATTTCAAATGAAACATTAAAAGTGACACTATTTCACCAAATTTGGTATAGTGTGAATAGTGTCATACCATATTTGGTATAACACTATTCATCATACCAAATATTAAAATGATATATTTTTATTTAATTATAGATATATAAGTTTTATTAATTACTTTAACCTATAGTTAAAATAAATATGTCATAATATTTTGTATTTTTATTTGTATTTTCAAATAATTAAAACATTAAACTATTATTATATTTATATTTTTAATTAATAATATTATTAAATAAGTATTATTAATTATATTAAATTTTAATAAAATAAAAATGCTTTTCATTTTTAAATGTATAAAATTTTAAGTTCCACTAATATTTTAAATAAAATAAATAAATAAGTATATAAATTAACTAAAAGAAAAATAACATATATAAATAAACAGAAAAATAAAACTATCAAATCTTAATAAATAAATATAAAAACTAAACATGATAAATATAATTAATCAATTATAAATAATTAATATATTCAATTACTAAAATTATAAAGTTAATAATAAAAAAAAAATTGGTATAACATTTTGTGTTATTGTTGGAAATGACCTAAGTATGGACATATTTTTTTGTTCAACAGACTTTGGTCATAAATATAAACTTTTATGAAGTCATATTGAAGTACCAGGTCCAATACTCCGTCAATATCAGTCAGTTTACAATTTCCAAAACAACATTTAATACTCCGTACCTTATAGGACCAATTTACTTAAAAGTTTGAAACTACACGAAATTTTATTTATATTCGAATCAAGATATTTAAGACAAATAGCCTGACAATTTAACTAGCTTACGTAGTTTTTTTTTTAAACATTGTGTGTTTGAAAAACAATCACTTACAATTGTTTTTTACAGAATATCACTTATAATTGATGCGATTCAAAAATCTTTATAAGAAATGAGAGAGGGAGGGGAGTGACAGAGAAACTGAAGTAACCTAAGAGTCGTGAAATTTCTCTCTCCAAGTGTAACATAAACAAATGTGTGTAACGTTAGACATCACTACATAAAGTGACAACAGACAGTTTCTGTGTTTGGATAATTCGAACTGCCACTTTCGACGATTTAATTACCATTATATGTTACCTCCATTATTTATCACCAGAGGTGCACTCTTTTATATTCACTGCAACATATATATTTTAATTAAAATTGTAGTTCTCATTTAATAAATCATGATTTTGTAGTTCAATAATGCTTGATCCATTTTCCAGTCACTGAACGTTAACTACTCTGCAATCGGAATTCTAATTTAGGACAACACTAAAGAAATATGTGGGGATTGCTCATAGATCCCAACTCCAAGAAGAAAAATTTTGTACTCTCTTGTTTCATTTTAATCGTTGTTCTGAGTTTATTCACATATATTAATAAAACATATAATTTTGTATATTTTTAAAATAAAAACACAATTACTTATACACTTAACCATATTTCGACCAATAAAAAAATAATCTAGAGAATTTTCTTAATAAATTTTAACATTAAAACTATAAAACGACACTTATTTTAAAACAAAAAAATTTATTTACAACGACAATTAAATCGAAATTGAGGGAATATATGTTCTCGCAAATGTTTTCAAGAGATAAGCCTCTTGCTAGGTTGAAGCAACACTAGTACTAATTAATGTATATAAATCATTGCTCTTCTTATAGGTAAGAAATTTCATAACTAAAAATACAGAAATTTCATACAAGATTAGAAGCACTTATAATCCAAAGGCACTACATATATTTCGGGAAGTCATAATAAAAAGGTACTTTTACATTAATTCACTAACGTGACAAAGAGGTATATAATACCAAATACACCTCACTTAAATAAACCCTATATAAAATTAAAACCCATCGATCATATAACGGTCACTTAATTAGTAATTGTCATTAGAGATTTGGCCATAACGACGAAACTGTTCATATCTAATCCCATAGTTCTTCTCTTCACGACCACTTTCTCCATTACCATCTTCTTCTTCTTCATCGTCATCTCGTTCATCTTCTTCCTCCATATAATAATCATCATCATCATCATCTTCATCTCCTTCTCCAATTGATACAACACGATCACCTACAGTGTGAGCCGCATGACCATCGCCAAAAGCCCTAACGTGATCTTTGAGAGACCTCTTATGCTTAAAATCCGATCCGCAAACGCAAAACCACACCTTCCCACAATTCTTCTCGTGCGTTCTCCAGTCACCTCTCACCGCAAACGTCTTCTCGCACTTTTTGCGGCAACGAAAAGGTTTGGCTCCGTGCTTTCGCTTGTAATGCATTTGGAGCGTTCTAAAGTCTTTGAGAGGCTTTGCTCTTGGATGGTCAATGTTATTCTTACAACCTTCTGCACAACAGTAACATGGCAGCCTTAGTATCGAAGATGATGATTTCGTCCCTCGCAGCGACTCTGGACCCTTTCGGTATTGCGAACCATGACCCCACATATGCATCTACAGAAAAAAATACGAAAGATGTTACTTAAATAAAACAGTAGTTTGGTTATCTCATGTTTCACGTTAAAATTCATGTATCATGAACATTTACTTTGTTTATTATAAATCCTCTTGACGGTTAATAAATATTTTGGATAAACCTGATGTAATTATATATACACATATATGATTATCATACCTAGCTAGTATATATGAAGATAATATGAAACTATTTTCCCCAAATGATACCCTTGAAACGCGGAGAAGTATAGATTCAAAGTTAATTCAACAAAAAAAATTGATCGTTTAATTAGTTCAAATTTTATAATTTACGATATTACATCAGCTAGCAACACAAATCAGAGTATTTATAATAAACGTGGAACTAAGAGGAAACAGGAATAAAGTTTGAGAGTTAGATCGAGAAAATTTTCCGTAATGATAATTACATCAGTTTTGTAATATGAATAGTATATAGTGATATTCAAACCTGCATGTTATTGAAGCGGTTGAAAGTTTTGTTACAGACAGAACAAGAGAACTGAGTGGGACCGACAAGGATCTGAGAAAGAGAAGGAATCCAATACTGTCCCTGCCTCGCCGTCAAACCCTCAAGGTTGTCCCCGCTGGTTTCTTTTTCGGAAACCGGAGGTCCGATATGAAGAGCAACGGTGACGTCATTAGGGTTTGTTAAAGGGAGATCATGATCGCTTTCATGATTCGAAGAAGGTTTAGTGCTGGTGGGTTTGTGATGGTTAGGGTATTGCTGGCCAGGAGGTCCAAGGCGGAGGACGACGGAGTCTTCATCGCCGGAGATGCAATATTGGTTATTGTTATACATTGAGGAGAGAGAAGGAGATATAAAAGAGAGAGATGGGGTTCGAGGAAATGGTGGAGAAAGACAATGGAGGCTGGATTGGTAACTAATAAATGGTTCTTTTATTTTGTACTTACTTTCGCTTTTCTTCTCCTCGTAAATTGATGTGTGAGTGAGTTGCATACCCATGTTTGGTGCCAAACATAAGATATACTCATTAGTACTCATGATTCAACTGTAATGTTTATAGGATGCATCTTTTAACGTTTGGATATGAATTATATATTGGTAACCTTCGTTATTACAGTATTTTCTAGGATAGAGTTAGAATTGTATTTAAAAACTACAATTGATATATAGACTAAGTTTCTTATATCAAACATAAACCAGCGCCTTTCATAAGACGACTATCATTATAAATGAATGAAACCCCATGGGTGACGTTACAACAAAAAACAAAACCAGGAATTCTTATTTCAGTCATAGTTCAATTTAATGAAGTGTGGGTTTGAATCTTTTTTTGTTTAAACAAAATTTGTGTGTCAAAAATCTATTATATATGATATTAGACCAAGAAATGTAAAATCTAAAATTTGGAGCTCCATTAGTTAGCATAAATAAAAGGATTCTTAATTAATTAAAATTTGGAGCTCCATTAGTACATTGTTTTCACTCGCAAAAGTAAGAATAAAACTAACATACAAACGTAATTTTTTAAGGAAAATTATATGCAACTATGCACATTGTTATTATCTTAGCTGTGTAATCCTTATCGAGAAATTTTTGAAATTGTCTGTTACCATATACTAGATAGAAAAACGGAATGAATCATATTTACGTGTTACCACCATATACTAGACAGAAAACTGTAAATCTAAGAACGAATGACTTGAATGTTCTTCTTGTTTATTATCGAACAAGATTACAATGTATATATAGTCGAATAAACCGACTTAAAACCTAGAAAGATTTGGAGAATATCCTGAAACATATGTGGATATATCCGAACATTAACATAAGCATTATCAATAGGAATATGGAAATATACTATTTTCTAATACTCCCCCTCAAGTTGGAGAGTGAAGATTCTGAACTCCCAACTTGGACAACAAATGATCAAACTGTGGACGACCAAGAGCTTTAGTGAGAATATCTGCAAGTTGATCCTTCGTATTGATGTGCCGCATAGAAATAAGACCAGCCTTAGCAGCATCTCGAACAAAGTGACAATCTCTCTCTATGTGTTTCGTTCTTTCATGGAAAACTGGATTAGACGCAATATGAATAGCTGCTTGGCTATCGCAGTAAAAGGAGACTGGTTTGTTAACCTTCACCCCGAGATCGGACACTAGTTGAATGAGCCATCGTATTTCTTTTGCTGCTGCAGCCATCGATCTATACTCTGCTTCGGCAGATGAAAGGGAGACCATGTCTTGCTTCTTAGTTCTCCAAGCAATAGGAGACCCACCAAGCAGGACGACAAAAGAACTAAGGGACCGTCGAGATAGAGGACATGACGACCAATCTGCATCACAATAAACAGTCAACTCAAGATCAGCATCAGCTTTCAACAAGATTCCTTGACCAGGAGTGCCTTTCAGAAACCGAACAACTCTTAATGCTCCTTCCCAATGGGCTTCAGTAGGAGCCTGCATGAATTGCGATAAAATGTGTATTGAGTAGCATAGCTCAGGCCTTGAGATGGAGAGATACACCAGTCTACCAACCAAACGTCTATATTTTGTGGGATCCGACATTAAAGGACCATCATCAGAAGCGAGTTTGTGATTCTGTTCCATCGGAGTCGAGACTGGTNCTATACCAAGAAAATATTTCAGCTTGCCGAGATCTTTCATATGAAAACACTTCCCTAGATATGCTTTAAACTTAGCCAGTTTATCAGAGTTGTTACTCGCAATAACCAAATCGTCGACGTAAACTAGTACTCTGATTTCTGTTCCATCGCGTGAGTAAGTGAACAAGGAGTAATCCGAGTAGGATTGGATAAAACCGAACTTGATAAGTGCTTGAGAAAGCTTTGCGAACCAGCATCTAGGTGCTTGTCGAAGACCATATAATGATTTGCGCAGACGACATACTTTCTTTGGATCAGAGTGACTAAAACCCGGTGGAAATCTCATATATACCTCCTCGTCTAGATCTCCATGGAGGAATGCATTATGTACGTCCATCTGATGTATTTCCCAATTATGTGCTGCAGCCAAACGTAGTAGACCACGGACTGTAGTCATTTTGACCACCGGTGCAAAAGTCTCGTTAAAATCTTCTCCTTCAATTTGTCTATTTCCACAAACCACAAGACGAGCTTTGTATCGCTCAACTGTACCATCAGCATTATATTTGATCTTAAATACCCACATACATGCGATGGCGACTTTGCCGGGTGGGAGATCAGTCACATCCCAAGTACCTTGTTCCTCAAGTGCATCCACTTCACCACGTACAGCTTGACGCCATACTTTATGTTTAACGGCCTCAGAAAAACTTTTAGGCTCAACTCCTGCAGTGACAGCTGCTAGAAATACTTGATGCGAAGGTGAGAAACGCACATCAGTAATAGTATATTTCCATATTCCTATTGATAATGCTTATGTTAATGTTCGGATATATCCACATATGTTTCAGGATATTCTCCAAATCTTTCTAGGTTTTAAGTCGGTTTATTCGACTATATATACATTGTAATCTTGTTCGATAATAAACAAGAAGAACATTCAAGTCATTCGTTCTTAGATTTATCATGGTATCAGAGCGGACCCAATACCCTGACCCATTAATCCGGCCCGAAAAGTGGTCCGATCATCCCATGAATTGATGGCCCAAAGAAGGCTCAATTTCTTCGAGATTGCTAGAAAAATAAAGCATTGTCTCGGAGGGGTATGATGGATTATGCGAGATTAATGGTTATACGCACCATTATCTCGAGGGAGGGTATTGGAGAGAAGATCCCACATCGGAAATATGTAAGGGACATAAGTAATATATAAGGGACTTGGGCCACTCCACTTACTACCAATTGGTTTTAAGTTGGAAGCCCAAGAAACTTATCAAAAACCGAATGAACCACTACAAAGTGAAACCATTCATTACATTTGAATTTTGTATTACCAAGTGATCCACAGAAAAACCGAATGAACCACATGTTCGAAAATAACGGACATGGACATGGATACACATATATTTATATAACGTGAGGAAAAAAAATGTTCTAAAATAAAAAGTTGATGTGGGAATCTGTCACTCATTATTACCAAAGAATGTACTATTTCACTTGGAACTCGCTCTACTTTCTAGGATCTCAAAACCATCCTTGGTTTCACGACTTCTCTCTTTCAGTTTCTTTTAATCTATTTAATATATTTATGCTATATATGTTATCTGAGTGAACATTTACTCTCCTCACAATTCACAAAACCAAAAGAAAAAGGTGAGAGTACACTCTGATACAAATGAAAGGCAATAGACATGGAGAAACGTGGCGTTAACTGTAGATGCGAAAGCTTCTGTCTCTCTCCACTTTCATCATCTGAGTTCTGAACCAACTTACTGAGATAGTGATAGTCTCAGTGATGATGATATTATTAAAGTTCCCATATAAATTTTTTAAAATAAATCTGTGCTGCCAAAAGATACCCTAATCTATTCTCAGACTTTTCACTTTAGTTTAAAATCTAAAGGAAAGTGGGAAGTTTACTTATTTGCTTGTTAATGGATCCGGAATGTAAAGTTGGACGAAAAGTGTACACTCTGCTTTGCTTCAATGCTACAATTAATGCTAAATGCATGTGGTATTAGGTTTCTCTCTTTGAAAGAGGTTACCTGTGTTTGGATATAATTAACGTAACTAATGAGGATGTTATTTTTATGTGATGTATTGTGAAATCAATTCAAGTGTTTTGATTTTTATTAATTAATTTTTATTTCCATTTGGAATTCATGTAAATTAGAGCATGATTATCCCTATAACCTTATTTAGGGTTCTCATTTCTCTTTTTTCTGATTTTTTTTTTTTAAAAAACTAATCACGGACCGTCACGTGTCAGTGAAGTCCGCGAACAGTGCAAGAAATAATTCGAATTTTTGAAACCGTTTTTTGTACTGTTCACAGATCCCACATATCAGTGGGGTCCGCGAACAATACAAAAAAACACACTTAAAAACCATGGATAATCATGCTCTTAGGGTTTTAATGTTTAGACTTTAAAATTTTCAAATATACTTCTATAGTTCGAGTTTTTTAGTGTTTGTTTCAGTAATATTTTGTGAGTCTATTCGAGTTTCGCTGTTAATACTAGCTCTTTCATGGCTGAAATGAAAAAAAAATAAGATGATCTCTTTTACATGTCGGATCTGAAACATTTGACCAGCCCTCCCATAGACAGGAAAAGACATTGGTTTTCAGGTTTGTGCTATAAATTAACTATTGGACATTGGTTTTAAGGTTTTCATTATTGCTGCATCAGTATAATTAGACTAACATGATTGTCGACTTTACGTTATTGGTAACTGTTTAAACGGAATCTTCTAACCTCGCTACATAGTCCACAAGGCTTTACACCGAGGTACTTTCTGTCTTGATTAGACATCACGAAAACCTTA
>MU110245.1:0-10990 GCA_012274485.2 Sinapis alba | reverse complement strand
TATAATATTATAAAACTAAAAGAAAAACAAGAACTCTAAAAACTCAAGAAGAAACTACTTATAAAATATTTGAATATTAGGGCAAAGAAAATCTAACCTTTTTCTCCTTGCCTATATTGAGCACAATGAGCTCCACCAAACCTTTCGTGTTCATCAAGAAACCTAATGTCAAAGCTTCTCTGACCGGAACTTTAACCATTACCGCGACAGCAAAAGTTCCGACGATTTTTCCAACGCAAGCCGTAACCACGACAAGACCCAACATCCCCCACGACACAGCTCCTCTGATCTTCGCCACGTCAGTTTTCAATCCACTCGTCGCGAAATAAAGCGGTAAGAGTAAACCGGAGACAAAATCCTCAATCCGTTCAATCAATCTCTGTCCAAACTCTCCCTCTTTCGGTATAGTTAAACCGAAAACAAAGGCTCCGAAAATCGAGTGAATCCCGATTAAATCCGTCGCTAAACCGGAAACCATAACTCCAGCTAACGTCAAACACACGTAAGACTCCTTTACGGCGCCGTTTTCAGGAGATCCACGTTTAGCTATCCATTTCATTACGGGTCGGATCACAACCAACATGAAAACCACAAACCCGACACCAGACAACAAAACCCACATCGACACCAACGGACTCTTCTTCTTATTCTTCTCCTTCTCCTCCCCGCCGTTTCCCGCCAACGCAACCGCTAACGCGAGCAAAATCCACGCGGCTACATCGTTGAAAGCGGCTGCAGCCATCGCGGTTTCTCCTATCTGAGTAGTCAAAAGCTTGAGCTCAGCTAAGATACGTGCGAGCACAGGGAAAGCTGTGATGGAGAGAGCGACTCCCATGAAAACGATGAACTCCACGAATCCAGGTCTATCGGCGGCGGTGTAGAGAGTGTTGCGGATCACGAAGGAGACTCCGACGCCGGCGAGAAACGGGAGTGTGATTCCGGCGGCTGCGATGTAGAAAGCGCGTTTTCCGCTTCGGCGTATGGATGATAAGTCGAGCTCGAGACCGACGAGGAAGAGGAAGAAGAGGAGTCCTATGCTGGCGACGGACTCGAGTATAGGCATGCTCCAGTCTGGGAATATACGGTCCATATACGCTGGGTCTCTACCTAAAGCAGACGGTCCTAACAAGATCCCTCCCTTCAAAATAGAGACAGTGCAAGAAGACGTTGGCAAGTTCGTAAATAACGGTAAGGCCATGATAATTGCGGGTTTTTAGCTTAATATAAGAATAGTATATTAATTTTAACTAAGAAAAAGTTAAACTCTACCCTAAGAACTCCGCAATAATCATACTCTAAGATAACAAAATCAGGGTTCTAATCTAAGATTTAGGCTGTCATAAACATTTTTAAAGCTAACCTCAATAAATAAAAAGTTGGATAAGTTGAAATATAAACTGCAATCCCTCCATTTTAATTTAGTTGTCTAAAGTTTTCGTTTCAACATAAATATCGTTTTATAACAAAATTTATTAATTTTATATTTTTTATTGATTGAAATATAGTTATGTGTATATGTAATAATGCTTTTATATAGAAAATATACAAAATTAATTTATTTTTTTAATTTGTATGCATAAATCTAAAACGATAACTAAAATGAAACGGAAAATTATATAATAGCTACTCCCTCCGTTTCATATTACTTGTCGTTCTAGGTTTATTCACACATATTAAGAAAACATATGATTTTGTATATTTCCAAAATAAAAATACAATTACCTATACACCTAACCATATTTCAACCAATAGAAAAATAAAAACACAATTATCTATGAATCTTATTAATGAATTTTGCATTGAAACTCTAAAACGACACTTATTTTGAAACGAAAATTTTTCCCTACAACGACAAGTAATATAAAACGGAGGGAGTATTTAAAACTTGGAAACTAAAACAAATGTTTGGTCCGACTGTGTTTAGAACCGACTTTGGAACTATGACAAAATTGTATATATATAGTGTGTGTTTTTGACGTACCACGATCTCGGCGATGACTTTTGGTTGGCGAAGGGGCTTGAAGAGGACGGCGAGGGAACGACTGACGGCGACGATTAACGCCGTTTGGACGATGAGTAACGGAAAGGCAAAGTTCAAGGGGTTGTCGCCTTGCCATGCTCCGTTAGAGGAGGTTTTCACAGCACTTATGTTAAACGCCATTCTGTGATCTTTTTCTTTTTTAAAATCTCTATTCAGAAAGGCTATATCTGAAACATGTGATATATAGTTTTAAGTGATAAGGTTTCGTTGAAGAAATTTATAGGCAAACACTTGTAAATCTTTTTGTTTGAAGATTCATAAAGGTAATGATATTGCTGCTTCTATAAGCTGGGTGCGTCTATCTGCATCTCACATGTGACTTTGAATCATATTCAGGTGTACAGTAACGTATCAACAGTGTTTATGTACTCATCCAACATACTGTGGTTGGTATAATTTAAGTAATTAATCCTCTCATTTCTTTCTTTTCAATAACTTTCAAGTTTCTCTTTTCAAGTCGGCAAGTAATATATATATATTGGAATTAAAGACTCCATTAAATTAACTATATATGCACTATATGTCTAGTTTTTGTTTACACATATAATATGATGGTACAATCGTAAATAATGCATGATAATTTTGCATGTTAATATTTACAGGTTTTACACACTTTTACTATGTTATGAACATATACTAGCTAGACTATTTTGTTTTTGACCCCCCAAAAAAAAAAAAGCTGGACTAGTTTGTCTGGTGATAACATGTTATTTTTACGCAAAAACAGTCAACGTTAAGTTGTATTTGTTTTGCCTGTATCCACCACATTAATTTTTACTTAAACGAATTCTTGACATTTGACAACATGGAGAAAACTTATTTCACCAACGAAAATTGCACAAATACATTGCTTTTATGAGATGTTAAAGGGGTTTTTAATTTCATTTTATAAGATGTTTTACAAGTTTAATATGTATTTAATTTTTCTGATCATTTCATTCTGCAGTATTTTCGTGATCAAGTAGACTATTTCATTAAACAGTAAACGGAGTTTTCAGTGTAAATAATGAAAATTCATAATTTTACATGTTTTAACAATCTCTTTTTACAATAGAACAAAGGGAGCAATAAACTGATTTATCAAAGAACTATGTGAGTCTGGGACTCGAGACATCGGCGCTGACATATGCTGCGACGGTGTTGATGTTTTTTTTAGGCTAAATCTTTTAGCAAGTGCAACCAAGCGGACGCATACATGCACTTCTCATATTTTTCCATCCTTTTAGATATAGTTCTGGCATTTTTTTTTCTTTTTCTGTAA
This sequence comes from Sinapis alba, assembly GCA_012274485.2. Classification (NCBI taxonomy): domain Eukaryota; kingdom Viridiplantae; phylum Streptophyta; class Magnoliopsida; order Brassicales; family Brassicaceae; genus Sinapis; species Sinapis alba. The sequence goes on along the minus strand of MU110245.1, from coordinate 7,688 downwards.
GCTTTGGAGTTTTGGCATTGTTTTCATAGAACTTATGAATTTTCCTAGAATTGGCATTCGACTATGCTATGTATTTTACGACTTTTCTAACATTAATTCTTAACCATATCGTGGTGGTCTAGTGGTTTCCACTAAATGAGGAGTTGTTATGTTGGTCCAGCTCAGAGATCGATTCCCTTTTAGTGATCGATTCCCTTTTAGTGTGAAATTATTAACTCCACATGTGGCTATGTGGATATAGATCCATTGCTTACGGCCCATTTGAATATCCAAGAGAAAGTTTATCTGTAGGCTGCACCTCCTACCCGGGATTAGATCTGTGTTTTTAATAAACTCGGGTTTAACTCTTTAAAAAAAAGTCGTGGTTCTCAGTTCATAGTCAAGTTTGAAAAAAGTATAGTTGTGTTAGACTTTAGAATCCAAATGTAGAGCTTCACCAGTCAAAAATTAAGGTGGCAAAACCAGTTTTGAACACGTACGTAGAAAGAAAATGATGTAAAAGTGGTGGACTGCCTCAAAGATGCGATAAACTAACTAATCACACTTTAGTTCACCCCATTTTCATCTTCTAACTTATTTATGTTTGTCATAAAGTAGACCCCCTTTCCCACTCGCATACACTACATTATCGGATAATATACGGTGTATCAGTCGGTAATGACATTAGTAACACTTTTTTGAAAGATAAACATTAGTACAACTTATTAGTCAACTATCCCCATTCGAATTATTTTTTATACAAGTTAGTTGATATTACAATCTAATGGACAAACTAAAGGCATGATTATTGCGGGTTTTTAGAATGAAGTTTTTAACGTAATATAAAAACCGTTTCTTAACTTTAACTAAAAAAACATCATTCTAAGAACTATGCAATAATCATGGCCTAAATGACTTAAGTGTTGAATGGAGATTTTATTTTTGACTTTTGTATATTATCCTTTCAAGAAACAATCTTTGTAATATAAGTTATAGTGCTACTAATATTAATATTACTAGATTAGGAATCCGGACGATATTAAACATGAACTCATTTATATAAATAAATATATCACTTTATAACTTCAATTTTATATAAAAACTTCTTAGTTTTATTTTTGAGAAATTTCTCATGTCAAAACATAGAATGTATATATTTATATATAATACAAAATGTATAATATGTAGTTTAGATTACAACTAAAATAAAAATAAGTCAATACCAATTAAAAGATATTTTTCTATTAATTTAGGTAAGTTATTACAAAATTTTAAATACTACTCCCTCTGTTTCATAATAAGTGGCATTCTAACACTTTTTTCCTGTTACACAAAAAATGTCACTTTACAATTCCAATGCAAATTATACTTACTTTCAGCTAGAAATTAATTATAAAATTGCATTGTTTTTATAAATAATTTTATTTATCTCAAATACTATTGGTCAAATAGATATAATTAATGACAATTTAATTACATTTTAATCATTTTCTTAACTTGTGTGAAAAATGTCAAAACGACACTATTTGTGAAACGGAGGGAGTACTTAATAATTTTTGAGCTAATTAAAGTAAGCAAACCACATTTAAATTTAATCATTTACTAATTTAATAAAGTAATTTTAAACTACAAGTATGGCATTCATGATTTTTTGAAGTTATGTAAAAATGTATTGTTGAAAACATGATTATATGGTAACTTTAAGAGATTTTGTACACACATTCTTCTTTTGTGCATTATGTGCATTTTATGTATTCAAAAGAATTGATCTTTGATTGATGAACTTGAACAATGAAACTCTTCATTTTCTTATATGTTTATGATTCTTTATTTATATGTTGTTATTTTAGACGTGATTTGTCATTACCCATACATTTTCACAACATTTTCAAAATTGAAAGGACAACTAGTTACAGAAAGATACTCCCTCCGTTTCATATTACTTGTCGTTGTAGGGAAAAATTTTCGTTTCAAAATAAGTGTCGTTTTAGAGTTTCAATGCAAAATTCATTAATAAGATTCATAGGTAATTGTGTTTTTATTTTTCTATTGGTTGAAATATGGTTAGGTGTATAGGTAATTGTGTTTTTATTTTGGAAATATACAAAATCATATGTTNGTAATTGTGTTTTTATTTTGGAAATATACAAAATCATATGTTTTCTTAATATGTGTGAATAAACCTAGAACGACAAGTAATATGAAACGGAGGGAGTATATCATTTCATAATTTGATAACTTTTCTAAATTATCACATTTTATGATGAATAGACACATCTTTCACATTAATTCGATATTTCACACTGATTGAGATTCCTATGAGTAATAGATATAAACAAAAAATATCAACATGGTTAATTTATTTTTTCAACGAACGGAATATTCTAAGGCTCCAGGTTTTCTTTCTGCGACTTCAAAACTCAGAAGAAATTTTATATAGCATAAAATATAAAAAATTATACGTGCAATGACTATCGATTTAATATTACTTGTTATTTGCCATAGTGGTCACATCTTTGAAAATGTAAAGACTCGTAAATTACTTTCCTAACACAAATGTTAAACATATTACTTTTAAAAGGTCTCAACTATAAGATCGTAGTGGGAGAATTCACGAGAATACTGATTTCAAAATAAATAACAAAACAAAAAGTCCATTTCTCTTTCTATGAAAGACTTTTCATTGAGGGCAAGCCAAAAGTGCCAAACAAGCGGTCCTCCAAATTTCGAGGAACAATTAGTTAAAAACATACTCCCTCCGTTTCATATTAGTTGTCGTTTTAGGTTTATGCACACATATTAAGAAAATATTTAATTTTACCTATTTTCAAAATAAAAATACTATTACCAATACACCTAACCATATATCAACCAATAAAAAAATAGAATATAGAATATTATCAATAAATTTTACATTGAAAACCGAAAACGACACTTATTTTGAAACAAAAATTTTACTCCAGAACGACAAATAATTCGAAACGGAGGGAGTAGTAAGCGTGTGAATGTTTGGTGAGATAAAAGAAAACTTAAGAGAGTAAAAGTGTTTTACTCTTAGTTACTCTATTTCTTTCACTAATCACATAAAAAAGTAAAGAAAAATAATTACAATGGTCCTCCAAGAGGAACATTTAGTCAAGACATAGCAAGTATATATAAGTATGGTCTCACCATCTTTCTTCTATCTTTATTTTTCCTTATTCGTTAGAAGTAATTTTTTTGGTTGTTATAAAATTAAAACTACAGTTAAATCAATTTTTTTTTAAAAAAAAAAACTAATGAGTTCGATATCAAACATATTCAAATCAAAATCTAAAATCGGACATATCTACAACTAATGTACATTTGAAGACCAGTTTTTTTGCAAAACTAATGTTTTAGAACTCGCGTCTGAATAAAATTTTGTGTTATGTTTATCCTATTTTTGTTGACACCCGCATTTTCTTTAATATACGTACTTAGTGCATGATTATTTCGGGTTTTTTAAGATAGAGTTCTTAACGTAATATAAGAACCGTCTCTTAACTTTAACTAAAAAAATTAAGACACAATTCTTAAATATCTTATTCAAGAACCATCTCTTAATTTTTTTTTTTAGTTAAAGTTAAGAGATGGTTGTTATATTACGTTAAAAATTTCACCCTAAGAACCTCTCAATAATCATAGCTTTACCTTGCCGTCTTGCGTTCCAATACGTTTTTCGTATTCGAATTTGTGCTTGTTATATAGCTGTTGTTCATGTTCTTATATGCATTTAACCATATTTTTGCGTCTGTTTTTTTTGTTCTGTCTATGAATGCCTTTATATATATTTGTAGTTATCTTTGCATATAAAAATTCATAGTTTGTAGTATGCATGTCCTAATAAAACTGAAGATATAAGATTTACATCAACTTCACTTGTAATAAGTCACCTGGCTGTTCGAGCCATCGAAACATTTCTTGAATGAGAATATAATGCCCCAACTAATATTAGAAAGACACAACGACTTCGACAACAACGGGGCACACGTTCAACCACTGCATTTGAAAGAATGAAATTGTCTGTGAAACATCGTTTTATTTCCTTTTACAATTAGAATCTTTTTTCCAGATACAATGATTCATGCAACAAAACATTTTGATCCACTACTTTTTTGCTTTTGTTGATTCATGGACGGGAAAATCAGAAATGTCGATTTACGAAAAAAGTAAGTTTCGGTGGCTACAGTATAAGTACATGGAACAGTCTTAGGCAGAGGGTCCATGACTCATTGGAAAATTTGACTTCAAGAAAAAATAATTGAGGAATTCATCATACTATACTCAATCGTGGCATTGATGCTTATAGTTAGTGCAGTTAGCATTATAAATATGGTGAAATGCTGAAAAAAAAAAAAGGATAAAACGGTGAAAGTATGTACTGTGTTTTTCTAAAACAGGGATGAGAATGTGTAGAATCATCATGTTGGGCCGTGACAGGCTTAGAGCACAAAACATCCTTACATTTTTTTTTTGGGACAAACATCCTTACAGTTAACTTTTCGTTCCAAAAGGCTTATCTTAACAGCCTATGTTATGTTTGATATTTTAATTTGTTGGACAGCACGAAACTAGAATGATGAGTTGATAACCTTAGAGATGCCTTTTTTAGCCTTGCGATTTTTGTCCGAACCAAACCAGCCAAACTGAACTATTCCATTTTCAATTTTCGGTTCGGTTTGCTTTTTGATTTTCCCAAAATAACCAAAAAAATTGCATCTCTGAACAAAACCTTGAAAGCTTTTCTAATATACCGATTTATAATATATTAAAAAATATTAATAAAATTGATTTGATTACATATATCATCAAAGTGCAATTTTCTTTACATTTTGTTTATATATCAGTTCTGTTATTTTTCAAGTATCCCAATGCATTGTATCTTTTTGAAATAAATCTTTGATTTTGAAGTCAGGATAGATTAACCGAACGTTTCCTCTAGTCGGTGATGGACTTTCATGAGGTATCCATTGATCTTGCCAAACTTTATCAGCGATTGTGTTTGTATTATACTCTTCCATACATAACTTGATCTTTTTGCAGGCTTTCTAATACTTAGCTTTATATATTCTTGCAAGTATCAAGGAAGGGAATTTTATCAATCTCCATGCTTATTTGGCGAAAAGATGCTTTATTAAAAGCTTCCACATCTCTAAATCTAATTCATCCTTGATTTTTTTACTTGGAAATTTTACGCCAAACAATCCAGTTAATTCCTTGCATTTTTATTTGAATTCCATCAGAATTTTCTCATTGCTGAGGTTATATCTCGTAAAATACTTTTTGGCAACATAAAACAAAACATGTAGTAAGTTGGTACAACTGTGACTAGGCCTAGAAAAAAACTAGGACGGAAGAATTAAACCGGACTGAATCAAAATATCCGAAACTGAAACCAGACTAAAATTCTCAAATAATTGAATGGTTACTATATTTATATATTTGAAATAACCAAAACGAAACCAAACTGGACGGATACCCGAATATATAAAAATATTAACTATATATACATATAACATAATTAAATATATATTTCTAATTTAAAAATCTATTAAAATATCTAAGAATATTTGAATTTTTTTTTTATTATAAAGTATCCAAACTACTCGAAAGTATCCGAACATTTTTATCCAAAAAAATATTTGAATCATCCTAATCTTTTTGTATTTTATCCAAATATCTAGTATTTAATCCAGAATATCTGATATTTAAACTGAATTACCCAACCTATCAGAAATAACCAAACCAGAACCAAAACTGAATGAGAACAAAAAAAAATTGGATATTTTTCGGTACTATTCGAACCGAACCAAATCCAAAACTATCTGACCCAACTTAAACCAAAAATAGTCAAGTAATAAATTGATCATCTAGTTTCTTACCCGAACTATCCAACATCAAAAATACCTACCCAAAATATCCAGGCCTAGCTGTGATGAATGCCTTCAGTGAAACTTCCTTACCAAAATCAAAATGAAGTTGAAATGGAGGGTGAAAACGTTTTTTTCCTTAATTGAACCGGAAAAAGAGGTGAGGCCTTTGACCCGTTTATATATTTTACGTTTGCCATTCGTTTTGGTTGTCTTTGATCGATTTGTTTCCTACGCAAGAAAGGTTTTCATCTTCTTCTTCTTTACTCCTTGTTTCCGGTAAAATTTTAGATAATAAATTGTGTGTGTTTACCGATCCGCTTATCGGTATTTATCTTCCACATTCTTGATTGACAATTGATTTTCTGAACCTGAAGATCCCATTTTACTTGTTACTCTTATCTGTTGTTGTTTTTTCTTTAATGCAAGCAATTTTCCGACCGTATTGTTTTTTATTTATTTCAACTTTGTGTTCTCTAGTTGTATGTTTTGTTTAATATTGTAATATCGAATTGATAACGTGATTGTTGAATATTTGTCACATTCCGTTGAGATTTTGATTATATTCTTCTCGTATATTATTTTTTCTTGAAAAAAAAAATCAATTATTTTTTGCTTTGATTATTATATTATAATTTAATTGATTTAGTTATATATTCCAACTGAATCTTGGCATATCTGAAAGAAAAAAGAACATTGTTTGCTTTGTGTTTTAAATGTTTCTTGTCTTGCATGCAGAAACTAGAAAATGGCTGACGGTGAAGACATTCAACCCCTTGTCTGCGACAATGGCACTGGAATGGTTAAGGTACAATGTAACATAACACTGGATTGATCTAAAGAAATGAATCTTTTTTTTGTGGATCATCACTCTGTTTCCTATGAACAGTGTAGCTATATCCCATCTCTAACGTGGTTTTATTGTTCTTTAGGCTGGTTTTGCTGGGGATGATGCACCAAGAGCTGTGTTCCCAAGCATCGTAGGCCGTCCTCGTCACACTGGAGTGATGGTGGGGATGGGACAAAAGGATGCATACGTTGGTGATGAAGCTCAGTCCAAGCGTGGTATTCTAACTCTCAAGTACCCAATTGAGCATGGCATTGTCAACAACTGGGATGACATGGAGAAGATTTGGCATCATACTTTCTACAACGAGCTCCGTGTTGCTCCTGAGGAGCATCCCATTCTCCTCACTGAAGCTCCTCTCAACCCTAAAGCTAACCGTGAGAAGATGACTCAAATCATGTTTGAAACTTTCAATGCTCCGGCTATGTACGTTGCTATTCAAGCTGTTCTGTCTCTTTACGCTAGTGGTCGTACTACTGGTAACTCCACAATCTTCTGTAGTCTTTGTTCTACTCTGCAGATACATGAATAATGTTGATCTTTGGTTGTATATATATAGGTATTGTGCTTGACTCTGGAGATGGTGTGAGTCACACGGTTCCTATCTATGAGGGTTATGCTCTTCCACATGCTATCCTACGTCTGGACCTTGCAGGTCGTGACCTCACAGATGCTTTCATGAAGATCCTCACTGAGCGTGGCTACTCCTTCACCACAACAGCTGAGCGTGAAATCGTTAGAGACATAAAGGAGAAGCTCTGCTACATTGCTCTGGACTATGAGCAGGAGCTTGAGACGTCTAAAACCAGCTCTTCCGTGGAGAAGAACTATGAGTTACCTGATGGACAAGTGATCACCATTGGATCTGAGCGGTTCCGTTGTCCTGAGGTTCTTTACCAGCCATCTATGATTGGTATGGAGAATGCTGGAATCCATGAAACCACATACAACTCCATAATGAAATGTGATGT
>MU110241.1:0-11016 GCA_012274485.2 Sinapis alba | reverse complement strand
TCCGTACCAAGACCTAATGTTGTGTTAGACCGGACTAGTCAAATATCAGAGTACTCATGATGCACATGAAAAACAATTCCTTTATTAATTCAAGAAATATCCATACATTTATATATTCATGACCGGTCCCGGACTAATGCCAAATCGAGTCAACTAAACACAATCACGATACCGTTTACAAAAGGCATGAATATCTACTCCGATGGTCCTAACGTCCAGCACCAAGCTATCCGATCATCCTTACCTAAACTACTTGCAAAAATGACAACGGAGTTGGGTGAGTAACCTAATGTTACTCAGTGAGCTGGCGGCCTCTACCCACAACCTAGTAACTAACCCAGACAACCCAAAATAACAATCAATCTAACCCTAGCAAGCAATCAAAGTTAAGGCTAAACAAATCGTTACTAAGTTAGACTCGGCCTCCTGCCATAATCTAACTTCAACTACTGGGAACCTGCATGTAAACAAGTCAACAACCAATCGACAATAGTCAAAGAGACACCAAGCCTAATCCGGTACCAACCCCGGAATTAGATCTCAATGCTAGAAACCTGCAAGTAAATCAATCAACCGCAATCATAATAATAATATACTATTAACTACGACTTGACTCTAACTCGTAACACCATATTTCAGTGTTACCACTTATTCTAGGGTTCCATAACCCTTTACGACACTCGAACACAACACAACACTCTAACCTGGGCCCTGGTGACTTCGTGTTCCTCCTCTCTATCGGCAACATCCTAACTCCCTACCACAAAGGCTAGGAGAAGGAACTTTCAACCGACCGCGGCCCACAGTCCATCGGGTCACCGCACGACAGCCCACAGTCCTTCGGGTCACTGCCACATTACACCGTCGTGTAATACTCAGCCATAAGCCATGACCTCGTCCCTCTGAGTCTTCCTGATCCAGCCAATAAGGGTTTTCCTTGAACCCGCTGGGTACGAGGCTGATGAAACACTAATCACCCCTAAACAATCCTAGTATGGGCGGGTTATGCACATACTGTCGGCAACATACACGACACACTATCCTAAAAACACTTAAGAATCTATCACACTAACCACTAGTATGAGTAGTCCGGCCTATATGGCTTAGGACCACTAAGACTACCATCTACTAAACTAAACAACAATATGAACACTAATCAAATCAACTAGTTAGTCACTCCCTTACCAAGAGCTGACTAACCTCAACACATACGTAGCGTAAAACAACTATCATCCATTTGTCTAAACCAATCTAACACTTGTCGGGTCGAATCACTTTAGCTAATTGTTAGTATACTCCACTACCAGCTAGCTCCAAGGTCGGTTCTGAACCCAAACAAAGTCATACAAATCCGAGGTTCCATTCCCCTAAACCATTCTATCTAGATCTAAGAAACATGGCTAGATCATACCTTTGCCACATCCACGGAGCTTGTTAGCTCTTTATCTCAGCTGACTTAGCTTGCTTATTCCTGCATAAACTCTTCCCTTGGGTACTTAGTCATTCAACCAACCATCCCCACAGACCAAGTAACCTTTGGGAAGTCTTTAATGATAATTGGTAAGCATATGGCTCATCTCAGCCTATGTATCATCCAATATCCTTACGCTGTGTAGGATATAATACCAAGTCCTCTCATGAACTAATAATATCAAGTCCTCTCATGGACTAATCATACCAAGTCCTCTCATGGAATAATCATACGAAGTCATCTCATGGACTAATAATGTCCATCAGATCCTAAGTCAATCAACCAACCACCTCACATGACTCAGAACTGCTGAATCTTCACGCTTATCAGACCGGCCAAGGAACCATGTCCCACTGGACCCGATCAGTCTTGCTCTTACAATTGGTGCATCCTTTGATCACTAAGAGCATACACCTCGATTCCTAAACCAAGGATCAGGTCGTTCATCCTTGCTCAAGATTGGATAACACACGGCCTTCCTTGCACAAGTACCCCCAGCACAATACTAGTGGTCTACACCACCGGACACAAGGATCTGACTCCAATACACCCTCAGGTGCAATTTCAATGTCAAGCAAACCTGCTCAAAAAATTAATTAAAGCTCATATAAACTCTTGATAAATCCCAACTAAGAGATATCCATGATCAGAATCCAATGAATCGACCCAGACCATATGGATTCGGATCATGATCAGTCAAACCGACCAAAACTTGACATCATCAAATCAATTCCTAAAATTTGATTAAATTTTATGTAAACTCGTGATAATTCCCAAATAAGAGAATGTCACAATAAGAATTTACAGAACCGGTCTCGATCATATAGATCTCGTCCAAAATCAGTCAAACCGGTCCAAAGTGAACCTCATCAAATCAATTCCTAAAAATTGATTATAATTCATGTAAACTCATGATAATTCCAAACTAACAGAATTACACAATCAGAATTTACAGAACCGGTCTCTATCCTATAGATATCTACCAAAATCAGTCAAACCGGTCAAAAGTGAATCTCATCAAATCAATTCCTACAAATTGATTAAAATTCATGAAAACTCATGATAAAACATAACTAAGAGTTTACCATAATCAGAATCCAATGTATCGACCCAGACCATATGTATTCTGATCATGATCAGTCCATCCAAGGCCATGGACTATTACCTCCTTACCTCCTAACCAAGGGCGATCATGCCCCTCTACTGGTCCATCAGGCCATGAAAAATCAACTCATATGTACTGATGGGCTGATATGATCAGCCTTAACCGTACTGAATGGAAGGATATAACTCAACGGACCATGGACTGTCTAGACTGGTCCCATCAGTACATGAAAAATGACCCATACGTACTGATAGGCTGGTACGTTCAGCTCCGTACTTCCTGGAAGGACCAAGGACTGTCCAGACTGGTCCATCAGGCCATGAAAAATCGACTCATATGTACTGATAGGCTAATATGATCAGCCTTAACCGTACTGAATGGAAGGATTTAACTCAACGGACCATGGACTGTCCAGACTGATCCCATCAGTACTTGAAAAATGACGCATACGTACTGATAGGCTGATACGATCAGCCATCCGTACTGCCTTGAAGGACCAAGGTCTGCCCAGACTGGTCCAACAGGCCATGAAAAATCGACCCATACGTACTGATAGGCGTATATGATCAGCCTTATCTGGACTGAATGGAAAGATTTAATTCAACGGACCATGGACTGTCTAGAATGGTCCCATTAGTACAGTAAAAATGACCCATACGTACTGATAGGCTTGTACGATCAGCCATCCGTACTGCCTGGAAGGACCAAGGACTGTCCAGACTGGTCCATCAGGCAATGAAAAATTGACCCATACGTACTGATATGCTGAAATGATCAGCCTTATCCAAATTGAATGGAAGGATTTAACTTAACGGACCATGGACTGTCCGGACTGGTCCCATCAGTACATGAAAAATGACCCATACGTACTTATAGGCTGATAAGATAAGCCATCATTACTGCCTAGAAGGACAAAGTAGTGTCCAGACTGCTCCATCCGGCCATGAAAAATCAACTCATACGTACTGATATGCTGATATGATCAGTGTTACCGTACTGAAAAGCTGATATGATCAGCATTAACCGTACTGAATGGAAGGATTTAACTCAATGGACCATTGACTGTCTGGGCTGGTCCCAACAGTACATGGAAAATGACCCATACATACTGATAGGCTGGCACGATCAGCCATCCGTAGCTTGGAAGGATCAAGGACTGTCAAGACTGGTCCATCAGTACATGAAAAATGACCCATATGTACTGATAGGCTCATACGATCAGCTATCCGTACTGAATGGATGGACCAAGCACTGTCCAGACTGGTCCATCAGGCCATGAAAAATCAACTCATTTGTACTGATAGGCTTATATGATCAGCCTTGACCGTACTGAATTGAAGGATTTAACTCAACGGACCATGGTCTGTCCGGACTGGTCCCATCAGTACATGAAAAATAACCCATACGTGCTGATATTATGATACGATTAGCCATCCGTACTGCCTGGATGGACCAAGGACTGTCCAGACTGGTCCATCAGGCCATGAAAAATCGACCCATACGTACTGATAGGCTGAAATGACCAGCCTTATCCAAACTGAATTGAAGTATTTAACTCAACGGACCATGGACTGTCCGGACTGATCCCATCAGTAAATGAAAAATGACCCATACATACTGATAGGCTGATACGATCAGCCATCCGTACTGCCTGGAAGGACATAGGACTGTCCAGACTGGTCCATCAGGCCATGAAAAAAACACTCATACGTACTGATAAGCTGATATTATCAGCCTTAACCGTACTGAATGGAAGGATTTAACTCAATGGACCATGGACTGTCCGGACTGGTCCCAACAGTATAAGAAAAATGACCCATACATACTGATAGGCGTGTACGATCAGCCATCCGTACTGCCTGGAAGGACCAAGGACTGTCCAGACTGGTCCATCAGGCCATGGAAAATCAACCCATACGTACTGATAGGATGATATGATCAGCCTTAACCGTACTGAATTGAAGGATTTAACTTAACGGACCATGGACTGTCCGGACTGGTCCCATCAGTACATGAAAAATAACCCATATGTGCTGATATGGTTATATGATTAGCCATCCGTACTGCCTGGATGGACCAAGGACTGTCCAGACTGGTCCATCAGGCCATGAAAAACCGACCCATACGTACTGATAGGCTGATATGATTAGCCTTAACCGTACTAAATGGAAGGATTTAACTCAACGGACCATGGACTGTCTGGACTGGTCCCAACAGTAAATGAAAAATGACCCATACGTACTGATAGGCTGGTACGTTCAGCCATCCGTACTTCCTGGAAGGACCACGGACTGTTCAGACTGGTCCATCAGGGCATGAAAAATCGACTCATATGTACTGATAGGCTGATATGATCAGCCTTAACCGTACTGAATGGAAGGATTTAACTCAACGGACCATGGACTGTCCAGACTGATCCCATCAACACTTGAAAAATGACGCATACGTACTGATAGGCTGATACGATCAGCCATCCGTACTGCTTTGAAGGACCAAGGTCTGCCGAGACTGGTCCAACAGGCCATGAAAAATCGACCCATACGTACTGATAGGCCTATATGATCAGCCTTATCCGTACTGAATGGAAGGATTTAATTCAACGGACCATGGACTGTCTAGAATTGTCCCATTAGTACATTAAAAATGACCCATACGTACTGATAGGCTTGTACGATCAGCCATCCGTACTGCCTGGAAGGACCAAGGACTGTCCAGACTGGTCCATCAGGCAATGAAAAATTGACCCATACGTACTGATATGCTGAAATGATCAGCCTTATCCAAATTGAATGGAAGGATTTAACTCAATGGACCATGGACTGTCCAGACTGGTCCCATCAGTACATGAAAAATGACCCATACTTACTGATAGGCTGATAAGATCATCCATCCTTACTGCCTAGAAGGACAAAGGAGTGTCCAGACTGGTCCATCAGGCCATGAAAAATCCACTCATACGTACTGATATGCTGATATGATCAGTGTTAACCGTACTGAAAAGCTGATATGATCATCATTAACCGTACTGAATGGAAGGATTTAACTCAATGGACCATTGACTGTCCGGGCTGGTCCCAACAGTACATGGAAAATGACCCATACGTACTGATAGGCTGGTATGTTCAGCCATCCGTATTGCGTGGAGGGACCAAGGACTGTCCAGACTGGTCCATCAGTACATGAAAAATGACCCATACGTACTGATAGGCTCATACGATCAGCTATCCCTACTGCATGGATGGACCAAGCGCTGTCCAGACTGGTCCATCAGGCCATGAAAAATCCACTCATACGTACTGATAAGCTGATATTATCAGCCTTAACCATACTGAATGGAAGGATTTAACTCAATGGACCATGGACTGTCCGGACTGGTCCCAACAGTACAAGAAAAATGACCCATACATACCGATAAGCTTGTACGATCAGCCATCCGTACTGCCTTGAAGGACCAAGGACTGTCCAGACTGGTCCATTAGTACATGAAAAATGACCTATACGTGCTGATAGGCTGATACGATCAGCTATCCGTACTGCATGGATGGACCAAGGACTCTCCAGAGTGGTCCATCAGGCCATGAAAATCAACCCATACGTACTGATAGGCTGATATGATCAACCTTAACCATACAGAATTGAAGGATTTAACTCAACGGACCATGGACTGTCCGGACTGGTCCCATCAATACATGAAAAATAACCCATATGTGCTGATATGATGATACGATCAGCCATCCGTACTGCCTGGAAGGACATAGGACTGTCCATACTGGTCCGTCAGGCCATGAAAAAAACACTCATACGTACTGATAAGCTGATATTATCAGCCTTAACCGTACTGAATGGAAGGATTTAACTCAATGGACCATGGATTGTCCGGACTGGTCCCAACAGTACAAGAAAAATGACCCATACGTACTGATAGGCTTGTACGATCAGCCATCCGTACTGCCTAGAAGGACCAAGGACTGTCCAGACTGGTCCATCAGGCCATGAAAAATCAATCCATACGTACTGATAGGATGATATGATCAGCCTTAACCGTACTGAATTGAAGGATTTAACTCAACGGACCGTGGACTGTCCGGACTGGTCCCATCAGTACATGAAAAATAACCCATACGTGCTGATATGGTGATATGATTAACCATCCGTACTGCATGGATGGACCAAGGACTGTCCAGACTGGTCCATCAGGCCATGAAAAATCGACCCATACGTACTGATAGGCTGATATGATTAGCCTTAACCGTACTAAATGGAAGGATTTAACTCAACGGACCATGGACTGTCAAAACTGGTCCCATCAGTAAATGAAAAACTACCCATATGTACTGATAGGCTGATATAATCAGCCATCCGTACTGCCTAGATGGACCAAGGTCTGTCCAGCCTGGTCCATCAGGCCATGAAAAATCGACCCATACGTACTGATAGGCTGATATGATCAGCCTTAACCATACTGAATGGAAGGATTGAACTCAGAGGACCATGGACTTTCTGGACTGGTCCCAACAGTAAATGAAAAATGTCCCATACGTACTGATAGGATGGTACGTTCAGCCATCCGTAGTTCCTGGAAGGACCAATGACTGTCCAGACTGGTCCATCAGGTCATGAAAAATCGACTCATATGTACTGATAGGCTGATATGATCAGCCTTAACCGTACTGAATAGAAGGATTTAACTCAACGGACCATGGACTGTCCAGACTGATCCCATCAGTACTTGAAAAATGACGCATACGTACTGATAGGCTGATACGATCAGCCATCCGTACTGCCTTGAAGGACCAAGGTCTGCCCAGACTGGTCCAACAGGCCATGAAAAATTGACCCATACGTACCGATAGGCTTATATGATCAGCCTTATCCGTACTGAATGGAAGGATTTAATTAACCGGACCATGGACTTTTTACAATGGTCCCATTAGTACATTAAAAATGACCCATACGTACTGATAGGCTTGTACGATCAGCCATCCGTACTGCCTGGAAGGAGCAAGGACTGTCCAGACTCGTCCATCAGGCAATGAAAAATTGACCCATACGTACTGATATGCTGAAATGATCAGCCTTATCCAAATTGAATGGAAGGATTTAACTCAATGGACCATGGACTGTCCGGACTGGTCCCATCAGTACATGAAAAATGACCCATACTTACTGATAGGCTGATAAGATCAGCCATCCTTACTGCCTAGAAGGACAAAAGAGTGTCCAGACTGGTCCATCAGGCCATGAAAAATCCACTCATACGTACTGATATGCTGATATGATCAGTGTTAACCGTACTGAAAAGCTGATATGATCAGCATTAACCGTACTGAATGGAAGGATTTAACTCAATGGACCACTGACTGTCCGGGCTGGTCCCAACAGTACATGGAAAATGACCCATACGTACTGATAGGCTGGTACGATCAGCCATCCGTATCCGGTGCATCAGTACATGAAAAATGACCTATACGTACTGATAGGCTGATACGATCAGCTATCCGTACTGCATGGATGGACCAAAGACTCTCCAGAGTGGTCCATCAGGCCATGAAAAATCCACTCATACGTACTGATAAGTTGATATGATCAGTGTTAACCGTACTGAATGGAAGGATTTAACTCAATGGACCATGGACTGTCCGGACTGGTCCTAACAGCACATGAAAAATGACCCATACATGCTGATACGATTAGTCATCCGTACTTCCTGGATGGACCAAGGACTGTCTAGACTGGTCCATCAGGCCATGAAAAATCGACCCATACGTACTGATAGGCTGATATGATTAGCCTTAACTATACTGGATGGAAGGATTTAACTCAATGGACCATGGACTGTCCGGACTGGTCCCATCAGTACTTGAAAAATGACCCATAACTACTGATCGTCTGATACGATCAGCCATCCGTACTGCCTAGATGGCCCAAGGACTGTCCAGCCTGGTCCATCAGGCCATGAAAAATCGACCCATACGTACTGATAGGCTTATATGGTCAACTTTAACCGTACTGAATGGAAGGATTTAACTCAACGGACCATGGACTGTCCGGACTGGTCCCATCAGTACTTGAAAAATGACCCATATGTACTGATAGGCTAGTACGTTCAGCCATCCGTACTGCCTGGAAGGCTCAAGGACTGTCCAGACTGGTCCATTAGGCCATGAAAAATCGACCCATACGTAATGATAGGCTGAAATGATCAGCCTTAACCGTACCGAATTGAAGGATTTAACTCAACGGACCATGGACTGTCCGGACTGGTCCCATCAGTACATGAAAAATAACCCATACGTGCTGATATGAAAAATGACCCATACCTACTGATAAGCTGATACGATCAGCCATCCGTACTGCCTAAATGGCCAAGAACTGTCCAGACTGGTCCATCAGGCCATGAAAATTGACCCATACGTACTGATATGCTGATATAATTAACCTTAAACGTACTAGATGGAAGGATTTAACTCAACGGACCATGGACTATAAAAACTTGTCCCATCAGTACATGAAAATGACCCATACGTACTGATAGGCTGATACGATCAGCCATCCGTACTTCCTAGATGGAGCAAGGACTGTCCAGCCTGGTCCCTTAGGCCATGAAAAATTGACCCAGACGTACTGATAGGCTGATATGATCTGCCTTAACTGTACTGAATGGAAGGATTTAACTCAATGGACCATGGACTGTCTGGACTGGTCTTATCAGTCCTTGAAAAATGACCCATACGTACTGATATGTTGATACAATCAGCCATTGTACTGCCTTGAAGAACAAAGGTCTGCCCAGACTGGTCCAACAGTCCATGAAAAATCGACCCATACGTACTGATAGGCTTAAATGATCAGCCTTATCTGTACTGAATGGAAGGATTTAATTCAACGGACCATGGACTGTCGATACTGGTCCCATTAGTACATTAAAATTGACCCATACGAACTGATAGGCTGGTACGATCAGCCATCCGTACTGCCTGGAAGGACCTAGGACTGTCCAGACTGGTACATCAGGCCATGAAAAATCCACTCATACGTACTGATAAGCTGATATGATCAGCATTAACCGTACTGAATGGAAGGATTTAACTCAATGGACCATGGACTGTCCGGACTGGTCCCAACAGTACATGAAAAATGATCCATACGTACTGGTAGGCTGGTACGATCAGCCATTTGTACTGCCTGGAAGGACCAAGGACTGTCCAGACTGGTCCATCAGTACATGAAAAATGACCCATACGTAATGATAGGCTGATACGATCAGCCATCCATACTGCATGGATGGACCAAGGACTGTCCAGACTGGTCCATCAGGCCATGAAAAATCAACCATACGTACTAATAGGCTGATATGATTAGCCTTAACCGTACTGAATGGAAGGATTTAACTCAACGGACCATGGACTGTCCTCACTGGTCCCATCAGTACTTGGAAAATGACGCATACGTATTGATAGGCTGGTACGATCAGCCATCCGTACTGCCTGGAAGGACCAAGGACTGTCCAGACTGGTCCATCAGGCCATGAAAAATCGACCCATACGTAATGATAGGCTGAAATGATCAACCTTATCCAAACTGAATGGAAGGATTTAACTCAACGGGTCATGGACTGTCCGGACTGGTCCCATCAGTACATAAAAAATGACTCATGTGTACTGTTAGGCTAATATGATCAGCCATTCGTACTGCCTGGAAGGACAAAGGACTGTCCAGACTGGTCCATCAGGCCATGAAAAATCCACTCATACATACTGATAGGCTGATATGATCAGCGTTAACCGTACTGAATGGAAGGATTTAACTCAATGGACCATGGACTGTCCGGACTGGTCCTAACAGCACATGAAAAATGACCCATACGTGCTGATATGATGATACGATTAGTCATCCGTACTGCCTGGATGGACCAAGGACTGTCCAGACTGGTCCACCAGGCCATGTAAAATCGACCCATACATACTGATAGGCTGATAAGATTAGCCTTAACCATACTGGATGGAAGGATTTAACTCAATGGACCATGGACTGTCCGGACTGGTCCCATCTGTACTTGAAAAATAACCCATACCTACTGATCGTCTGATACGATCAGCCATCCGTACTGCCTAGATGGACCAAGGACTGTCCAGCCTGGTCCATCAGGCCATGAAAAATCGACCCATACGTACTGATAGGCTTATATGATCAGCCTTAACCGTACTGAATGGAAGGATTTAACTCAACGGACCATGGACTGTGTAAGACCCGATCCTGGCCCAAAGGACCCAACTAGGACCCGCAGTCTTACTTTGCTTACTTATGTAATTTTTGTTCATTTTAAAGGTTCCATAATCATCTAAGTCCATTTTCAATCATATGAGGTTCAAGTATACCGATTCCTAAGTCTAATCAGATAAGAGAAAGTGTATCTTTATTGATATGAAAACTTGTGATC
>MU110239.1:0-11029 GCA_012274485.2 Sinapis alba | reverse complement strand
GCTTAATAAAAAGTCGACCATAATAATTAAAGCTCGACCAGATCTATCAAGGGAAGGTCTTTCGACCACACGACAGTCTCGTTGAGATATTAATTCACCGGGTCGGTTTTTATTTTAATTCTGATCAGACCAACTCCAAACTGGTCTAGCAGAATTTTTCTCGACCAAAAATTCATTGGTTCATGAGGGTTATTACAGTGTCAGTTTGCCATATGGAGTTAAACGAACATCATAATGCTTGTGTCTATCAAGGTGGCTATTGTTTCCTGAAGAACCACTTCCAACATATAGTTGTTTATTTTTCTCATTTCCATCCACAATAAGAGCATACTCCAAAATTGCATCATATGTTGATAGCGTATGAGGTTCCACCTAAATTTATTTACAAGAGTTATTAGAAGCATATATATACATATGCTTCTATATACATATATGTGTGTATATATATATATGTATATATATGTATATATACATAATTACTTATTGGTTTACTGATCACAACTCTGGTGGATCTCAAATTCCATGCTCAAATCGTCTTGCTCTTTAGTGGTCATCTATGATAACATGAGCGCCGTAACGAGATGGACGATCAAACTCAACTTGATATTCTCATGGTATTAACTTTCTTCTTGAGATCTTCATACCTTATCCCAAACTTGTTCTAACAAACTCTGAAAGTATAAACCCATAATTGCCCATGAAAGTCATCCCAAGTCAACTCCACATCAGGGTAGGAAGTCACAATGCTTTTCCACCATTGTTAAGGATCTTTTGCAAGTTGATGAGTAACCATTCACAATTCAAAAGCCTCAGGGACTCCCAAATACCCTAGGTCCTCTTTAACTAGGTCAAGCCGTTTTGATGCTTCCATAAGGTCAAAAGAATCTTTAAATTTCTTCAAGCCCACTTCCTTTTTTTAACCTATCTTGTAATACCCAATTGTCTGCATGAGGTAGCTGCTGCAACAACATCTGTTGAAAGGCGGCGTTTGAGCAAACATTTGACTCATAAACTAAAACATTTGTTGCATATCCTCTCTAGGAGTAACATTTGGTGCATGTGGTGGGAACCGAGGACCATAAAGAGTACATGAAGGAGTTCTAGGTATAATTAGAATACCTCAACGACGGGGAGCAACACATTTTTTTATTGATGAACACTTGTCAAATGTCCACGTCTAGCCGTCTAAACACGATTAATCAAATGTTAAACACTTATACTAACATTATACAACCTATAGAGTTGTTTTCTAATTAAAACATTTTTTTGTACGAACGATGAGTTCGTAAAACCACACTCTATAAAGATATTGTGAATCGTATGTTTATTGATGTACATGAGATGTGTATATATACACATTACAACCGACATATGAATCCCTAAGGAGATAAGGACATACTATAGGATAAGTACAACTCATGTTTATCTTAAGTATAACTTATACTATTACATCCCCTCAAGATGGACGTCGGGTAGAAAGGCCAATCTTGTTAGCTAGATCAATGAACCGTTCGCGCGGAAGTGGTTTAGTAAGGGTGTCTGCGAGTTGATCAGCCGTGCAAATGTGAGAGACTCGGAGCTCCTTGTTTTGAACCATTCCACAAACATAATGATAGGCCAACGCAACATGCTTCATCCTCTAATGAAAAACTAGATTAGCACACAAGTAAGTGGCTCCAATGTTATCACAAAATAGTGTTGGAACTGACGTAGAAGAGAGATGGAGATCAGACATGAGAGACATGACCCATTTGACTTCAGATGCAGCCTCAGATACAGCTCTATACTAAGGTTCCGTAGAAGACCGAGCAACTCCTTTTTGCTTCCTAGAGGACCACAAGATGGGTTGCTTGCCAAGAAACACTAAATAAGCCGCAGTGGAGGTGTAATCATCCTTGTCACCAGCCCAATCAGCGTCGGAATAGGGATGTAGAGTGAAATGAGTGGAAGCGGAGAAGAAGATGCCTTTGTCAGCTGTGCCAGCAATATATCATAGAACTCGTTTCAGTGCTTCTTCGTGAGCTGTTGTGGGACAGTGCATGTATTGAGATAATCTGTTGACTGCAAACGCAATGTCTGGTCTGGTGAGGAGAAGATATTGCAGGCTTCCAACCGCAGCTCGATAGGAAGTGGGATCCTTTAGAGGCGTTCCAGATGTAAGTGTGAGTGGATGAGTATTGGTCATCGGTGTTGGAGTTGGTTTGGCATTGGACATGTTTTCTGTGTGTAGAAGATAAGTAATGTACTTGGTTTGTGTTAGAAGAATGCTCTTGTTGCTTCGAGCCGCTTCCATTCCCAAGAAGTATGATAAGTTCCCAAGAACTTTGAGAGAAAAACGGCTGCCTAGAGTTTGAATGACTCGTGACACCTCAGCTGGAACAGTGCCCGTAACAATTATATCATCAACATAGATGAGGATATAGATGAGTAATGTACCACGACAGGAGACAAATACAGAGGCATCTGCAAAAGAATGTATGAAGCCGACACTGAGAAGAAACTTTCGAAGCACGTTGTACCAGGCACGAGGCGCTTGACGTAGTCTGTAGATGGCTTTTCTCAGCCTGCAGACATGGTCTGGTCGATCTTTATCAATGAAGCCAGGAGGCTGTGTCATGTATACTTCCTCATAGAGTCTTCCCTGAAGGAAATCGTTGTTTACGTCGAGTTGACGAATGCACCAGCCTCTTCCTACTGCAACTCCAAGAACAAGTCTGATAGTAGCATGCTTAATTACTGGACTAAAGGTCTCATGGAAGTCTATGCCTGGATGCTGATGATACCCTTTGGCGACAAGTCTTGATTTGCGTCGATCAATGGTACCATCAGGGAGACGTTTAATGCGATAAACCCATCTGCAGCCAACAATATTTTTTGCCTTTGATCGTTCAACAAGATCCCAAGTGTGTTGAACACAGTGAGAATCATATTCAGAGCTCATTGATTTCCTCCATTTCTCATCTTTGAGTGCTTGAGTGTGATTGGCTAGTTCAACTTCTTTAAGAACCGCAGTCAAACCGTATTTTGGATTGGGTTTAGTGACATTGTTCTTTGCTCTAGTGACCATTGGATGCGAGTTCACTGTTGCTGCAGGAGGGATAGATTGTTGTTGAGGTGCAGTATTTGCGGTCTCTGTTGCCGAAGTAGAGGATGCCTCGGAAGTCACTTGCATTGTTGCAGGAGGTGGTGTTGTTGCTGTCGATGCAGGTATTGCAGCAATACTTGGTGAAGGATCCGTACTTGGTGCAACAATTGTGTAGTGAGGCCGTTGATAGATAGGAACTGTAGATGCAGATGGTGAATCTGCAAAAGATGAATCACTAGAGGAATACATAGGAGCTGTGAGTTTAGAATAAGGGAACACTGACTCAAAGAATTGGACATGACGCGACACATAGATTCTGGAGCTAGAGACATCAAGACAGAGAAGGGCACTTTGTGAAAGAGAATAACCCAGGAAGACACATGGCTTTGATTTAGGACTGAACTTATTGCTTCCATATGGCCTAATCCAAGGATAGCACAGGCATCCAAACGCCCTTAACTTGTAGTAGTTTGGTTCAACTCCAAAGAGAAGTTGATATGGTGAGTTCAGTGACAGGTTTGGTGTTGCCATCCTGTTGATAAGATATACTGCTGTGGTGAAAGAGTATGACCAGTACTGATGAGGGATGCCTGCATGTGAAAGCAAGGAGAGTCCAGTTTCCACTATGTGACGATGTCTTCTCTCACTCATCCCATTGTGTTCGGGAGTATGAGGAGGAGTGGTGAGGTGTGTGATTCCGTTGTGTGCAAGGAACGGTCGTAGAGCAATGTACTCTCCCCCGTTGTCTGAGTAGATTGTTACAATCTTGGTTTTGAACTTATTTTCCACCAGTTGCTTGAAAGCAATGAAGACTTGTGCAACCTGAGATTCATTTTCAGAGGGTAAAACCAAGTATACCGAGTGAAGTGATCCACAAAAATAACATAGTATTTGTAGTTATCAATGGAGGTGACATGAGATGTCCACACATCCGAGAAAAGTAACTCGAGTGGAGCAGAGGTTTTGAGAGATGAGGTATGAGTAACGGCAATTTATGACTTTTATTGCTGGAACAAGCATTGCAAATAAGCTGATAGGACTGACTAGAGAGAGGTAAATGAAACTTAGAAATCATATGACGAAGAGTTTGTGAATTCGGGTGGCCTAGTCTAGAGTGACAATCCGATAAAGAACAAGAAAAAGCTAACACTGAACTAGAAATATCTTTCACCGGCCACTCATACACCCCTTCATTAGCTTTGCCTTTGAGAACTGTTGCTCCCGAGGTTAGATCTTTCACCTGAAAATCACATGGTAAGAGTTGTACCATTACATTGTTAGTCTTGCATAACTTGTTTACCGAAATAAGTTTTTTTCATGGCAGGGACACAAAGTATGTTATCAAGCAGTAATGGACGAGATTTAGTATGGAGATGAGTAGAACCAGTGTGTGATATGCAACCCTGTTCCATTGCCTATCATTACATCTTCTCCGCCTGTGTAAGGCGAGTGGAGTGACAGATTATTGAGGTCTGATGCTATGTGATGAGACGCACCACTGTCGAGGAGACATGGTGCTGAGTCGGCAGAGATGGTGGTGTGATGTGCTTGATGTGCCTGATTCTGCCATTGTGGTGTGGAGAGGGGTAGATGCGGAGCTTGCCACTGCTGAGAGTTATTTGTGTATTGAGGGTTAGCTGAGTTTGTTGAGCTGTATTGCGGGCAGCGACGAGCACTATGTCCCTGAGTCCCACAGATTTGACAGCGTCCTAGGTATCCTCTGCCAGCACCACTGCGTCCACCATATCCTCCACGGTAATTACCACGAGTTGCTGATGGTGATGTATTTTGTCGATATTGAGTTTGAGCAGCATTGGCAGTGATCGGTAATGTTGTCTCAGTTGATACTAACGTGAGTGTATTCTCTCTGTTAAGAAGTTTCTCATGAAGTTCATCAATTGTGATAGGTGTATCTCTTCCATTCACCATCTCAACAATTTCCCTGTAATCGTCTCCAAGACCATCAATAATGTAGTCAAGGAGGTCTTCATGATCAAGTGGTGATCCAAGAAGCGCAAGTTGATCAGCTTTGGCCATAATGGTCCTCATGTAATCGGTGATTGTCTTAGTGCCTTTGCTACTGGTTTTGAGATGTTGTCTTAGTTGCTTTATGTGAGCTCTGGATGGCTTTCCATAGGTTTGACTTAGGGTGTGCCATATTTCTTTTGATGTTGTTGCACGAGCCACAATTGGTTGGATAGGTAGGTCTAGAGATCCAATGAGACTACTATAGAGTAGTTTATCTTGACGTTTCCAAGCAGCAAAATCGGGGTTTGGAATGACAGTTCCAGCATCATTTGTTGTTGTTCCTGGTGGTGTGTGATTATCGTCATCGATGAACACTTGTAGCTCATGTGCTTCAAGAAGAGATTTGATTTGCAGGCGCCATGTGATAGAGTTTGTTGATGTGAGTTTTACGACATATTGAGAGAGATAAGATTACTCTTTGGATTTGTTGAGTTGAATACAAGAGCCATGTTGGCTGAGGATGTCATGGAAGAACCAGTAGACATTGCTTGAAGAAGAAGAAAAGGAAGAAGGCGTTGAGAAGAAGAAAAGAAGAGATTTTGGGGTTAATTAAACCCGCTCTGATACCATAAAGATATTGTGAATCGTATGTTTATTGATGTACATGAGATGTGTATATATACACATTACAACCGACATATGAAGCCCTAAGGAGATAAAGACATACTAT
Organism: Sinapis alba; assembly: GCA_012274485.2. NCBI lineage: Eukaryota > Viridiplantae > Streptophyta > Magnoliopsida > Brassicales > Brassicaceae > Sinapis > Sinapis alba. The sequence continues at coordinate 5,246 of MU110239.1, read as the reverse complement.
AGGATAAGTACAATTCATGTTTATCTTAAGTATAACTTATACTATTACTCTATTACCAACTAAAACGCCAAAAAAATTCAAAAAGGAAATTTTGGACATTATTAAAATTATAAAATAAAATAAAAGAATCTCAGGATACCTATTACTTCATCTATACTTAATCAATATATCATCGGAAATCTATTGACAATAGAAATCTGAATCGGAAAGCAGTTTCCCCAAAACCAGGTTTTACGCAGTCAACCCGTCTGAATTGACATCAGTTAAAACTCAAAACACAACAAAATCAAAAATTGTGCCTGGCGTGTATTTTTCTCAATTATGTAGTGTTCAATAACCGTTCTTAAGAAATTAATTTTGATTATGAAACCATGAGACTGAAGAATTTACCTAACAAATTCTGATCAACTCCAAATTTTCTCGCATATTAGTTGCTTCCCAACTTTGCTATTGAACCAAACCAAAACCGAAATAATCCAACTAAAACCAAACCAAACTTTGTAAATACTTTAACCGTTCCTAAATTTTTAGAACCAAAACACCAAAAACTAAAATACCCTAACCGAAACCAAAACTGTAAATAATTTGATATCATTATTTAAAATTTAAAATCTGAATTTTGTATTTGAGTTTTGAAGTTGTGGGTAGGCATGGGCGTTCTGGACCCCGTTGGATTCAGTTTGGTTGATTTCGGATTTTTAGTATTATGCTTATAAGTCCCATTCATTTTTTACTAATTATTAGGTCAGATTCTGTTCGGTTCTTTCTGAGTTTGGTTCGGATCGAATTATAATCAATGTCTGAAATCGTCCAAAATATTTTTTTTAACCTAAAAATGACAAAAAAAACTCAAATATCTAAATTATTTACAAAATAACTAAAAAATAGTTAAATTATCTAAGCTAACTGAAAAGTATTCAAAATAACAAATAAAATAAACTATAAAATATTTTGAATACTATAAATATCTAAATTACCTTAACATATATAAAATATTAACATGTTTAAGTAATTTCAGATGTCTTTGGATAGTTCAGAATTCGGTTCGGTTCGAGTTATACCCGTACTCTAAAGTATTAAGGTCATAAGTTCCATTCGAATATTCTTGTATAACGTATTCGATCATGTTTCATTTTTTTTTGTTCGGATTTAGGTAGGTATTTCGGTTTGGGGGTAAAAACGCTCAAGCCTATTTGTGTGATTGAGTAAAATATTAAAAATTAAGATTTAATGTTTTATGATATAGGTTGATATGAGGTGTGTGGTTTAGTGTTTAGGGTTAAGATTTATAATTAAGTGTATGGTTTGAGTTTTAGAATATACGTGGAGTTTAAGTTTAAAATTCATATTATAGGTTTGAAAAGATTAGATTTATGACTTTATATGCAGAGTTTAAGTTTGGAGTTTAGGGTATTAGATTTAGGGTGTAGATTTAAGATTTAGTATTTGAGGTTTACAATTTAAATTTGAGAATTTTTTTTCAAATGATTAAATTTTGAGTTTAAATTTAAGATCATATTTATATTATGAAAAGTTGAAGTTTTAAAGTTTATGTTTAGGGGTTAGGGTTTAAACCCTAAAATCTAAAATTTAAACACAATCCTCAAAAATTAAATATTTTCTTATTTTAATTTTAAATTTTAAATTTAAATTTAAATTTAATATTTTTTATAATTTTTATTTTAATTTCAAATATTAAATATAAACCTCAAATAATAAAACTATACCTATATTATACCCCAAAATTAATCATATACCATAAACTATAACTAAAATTTTAAAACTCTATTTATCAGTATTTAATTTTAAATATTAAATTTAATCTAAAAATCTAATTTTAAATCTTAAATTTAATTAACCCAGGATGACAAAAAAAATTTAATTAAACCCTAAACACTATACTCCAAACCCTATAAGTATATATAAAACTTTAATTTATTTAAATAGGTATTTTATACATATAAACAATAATTTAATTTCTAAACATAACTTTTTCTGATGAATTTCAATTTTTTTGAGCAATCATAAAAAAATATTTTCAAATCAAAGTTTTAAACATAACCTTTATAAATATCATTATTTTGTTAATCTTCCTCCTTTTCATTGGTAAAAATATATTGCATAAATTATAAACTGCAAATTGATTTATAACTAAATATATATTGCATTAAATTCATAAAAACATACATTATATATAGAATCTTTCCTAAGTCTTATACTAACGTCATACAAGTCTTATACTAATCTTAAAAAAAAAAACTAACTCCAAATGTTACTTCCATCTCTCATATCCGCAGTTAAATCCCCACTCTTCTTATGTTTTTTTTTTTGTAACTAAAAATTGATTTGATTTTTTTTTATGTTTAAATGGAACCTAAACAAATCTTGCAAGAAATTTCGATTCAGCTTCTTTCTTAAGCTTCCGTATTTTCTCTGGATCAGAGCAAGCAGCTTTTATTTCTTCTTTCCAGAAACGGAGCTTGATGCATTCAACCGTTGTAGCAAGTTTTTCAGTCTCACAAGAGCTTCCTCTACACTCTAGAGCCCGATAAATAAATGTTGTTAGTAGCTATAGTACATTTGATAGTCACCATAGTTTTAAACAAAAAAACTGGATTCAAATAATGTCCAAAAAACTGGATTCAAATACAAAGAATACCAACCTTGTCAAATGAGCTCGACTCTTCAGTTGATAATGCATGCATGTCAATAAGTCCGGCCTGCTTCTGTTACTGGCAAACTGCATCACACATTATCCAATTGCTTAATAGTTAATAGTAAAGGCATGCTCCATAACAAGATGCAAACAGGCAAAGTACGCAGAGTACGATATGTGAATCGTTCCAATGTGGATACACAACACGTCTTTCTACACCCTTCCTTTATTGTTTCAATCTCAATGTATGAACTCAAGATCAATAAGAATAACTCAACTCTTATTATTAGCTTAAGAAAACTATCTCAAAAACTTCAACTCTCACAAAAATCTCTCACAAACTCATAAGTGATATCACAAGTCAATATCTCCTTATATAGATCTTTAAACTTCCTAAACTCTCTTAACATATTTCATATTTCCTTTTCTCCTAATCTTAACTCACATAGACTTAGTATTACTTATATTCTAAGTTAACATCAAGTTTACTTCCAACATTCTCCCATTTAAATTTGAAGTTAATTTCACTCAAATCTTGAACTCCAACAAGCTCTCTCATTTCTTTGAATTTGATTCTCCCAAGTGCCTTCGTTAGAATATCAGCTCGATGTTCGTTCCCTTGGATATGCTAAACATCCACTTGCTCGTTTTTAACACATTCTCGAATGAAGTGGTAGCGTTTATGCATGTGCTTACTCCGTCCATGGAACACATGATTTTTGGTTAGTGCTATTGCAGACTTATTATCTATATGGATCACAACTCTTTGACAGGGCTTCTCGGTTACTTCTTCTAGCAGTTCCTGCAATCAGATTGCTTGTTTAGCAGCTTCAGTGGCGGCCATAAACTCGGGTTCACATGAGGATAAAGCCATAGTCTCCTGTTTCGTTGAGCACCAAGATATAAGACACTCATTCAAGTAGAAAACGTGACCAGTAGTACTCCTACCATCATCTTCATCGATATTATGACTTGAGTCACTATATCCGACTAGCTCCATTGTCTTTACGCGTTTGAACCTAAGGCCAAGGGATGTTGTACCTTTGAGATTTCGTAAAACTTGTTCTAATGCAGCTGCGTGTGACGTCCTTGTTTCATTTGTATATCTGCTAAGCAGTCCAACGCAGAAAGAAAGATCCGGCCGTGTGTTCAATAGGTATCTTAGGCACCCGATATTGCGTCTGTACTCCCTCTCATCGACGTTTTGTTCCTCTTGTGACTTCGATAACTTAAGACCAAGTTTGTGTCACTTAGAATTTTCTTTGCATACCTTTCATTCTCACTTCACACCCGGACTCGGTAGCTTGGCCAAGGCTGATGATGTTACTCTTAATCTCTAGTATAAAATACACATCTGCAAGATTTTTTTTATTACCGTCTTGACTTACAAACAAGATAGAACCCTTTCCCTTGATGTCAATCCTTGAATCATCGCCAAATCTAACCTTTCCTGCAATGGTCTCGTCAGTTTTTTAAGTAGTTCTTATTTCTAGTCATATCGTTGCTAGCCCCATTGTCTAGATACCATATTCTGTCTCCATCCATACTAGTCTCGAGCTACATATGTTTTATGCTGTTCTCGTTTAAGTATACTACCTCATGCATTAACAGATTATCCACTTCATGTGTCTCATCCTATTTGGTTTTGTATGCCTCCTGTAGTTTGAGTAGTCTATCAGGGCAAGCAGCCACAATGTGTCCATTCTTGTCACATCGAAAACAAATGATTTTTGACATATCAAAATCTCGGTACGATCTTCCTCGTCCTCTACCGTAAAACCTTCCTCCACGAACTCGACTTTGATAGTCTCCATTGTATTCACACTGTGAATAGGATTTTGGTTGTTCCGTATTGGCATACATCAGCTTACTCTGATTCTCTTGGGATTCTTCTTCTTCATCTGTAACTCTTTCTTCATAGGCTTTGAGGCGTCCAATAATATCTTTGAAGCTTTTGGTTTTAAGATCCAAGACTTGCTCCACTGAGACCACTATATGAATGTATTTCTTTCTAGGGAGACACATGAGAAACTTCTTGACGAGCTTCGGTTCTTCTATGTTTTCACCACGCTGCAGACTTCGATGATAGTTCGGATAGCTTGCCCACAAAGCTATCAATTGTGTCATTATCCTTCATCTTAAGTCTCTCAAATTCTGACATTAGAGTTTGCAACCTAGCTTCTTTTACTCTATCCGCTCCCATGTATCTTGATTTGATAGCCTCCCATACTTTCTTCGCATCGTCTAGGTCTCCAACTTGAAGAACGAGTGCTTCTGGTATGGACTCAAAAATAAATGCGATTGCTATGTCATTCTTCTCTGCTTACTTTGACTCTGTTTCTATCACCTCCCACACCTTATTTACCTTAAGAAGAAGCTTCATCCGGATGGGCCATACAATGTAGTTAGATGATGTAAGCTTCAGACAACTTATAAATGATCCCGCCATCTTTCATCCTTGCACCAATAGTCGAAGTTGTCAGTAATATCACCCATGTATTTGCTCTAATACCAAATATTGTTTCAATATCAATGTATGAACTTAAGATCAATAATAATAACTCAACTCTTATTATTATCTTAAGAAAAC
>MU110238.1:0-11027 GCA_012274485.2 Sinapis alba | reverse complement strand
CTTCAAGCTTCTAATCAAACCAGGATGAATGGATATGTAAGAAGATTTATTTGGAACCATTAATCAGTGTATAGTCTCCATGAAATTGAATAAATCTCATAGGAGTAAGGTTGAAGAAGTTATTCCACTTTCTAATCAAGATATCCATGTTTAGCATGTTTGGCCATATGGCAAGTTCTTCAAGCTTCTAATCAAACCATTATGAATGAATATGTAAGAAGCTTGATTTGGAACCATTAATCGGTGGAGAGTCTCCATGAAATTGAATAAATCTCATAGGAGTTAGGTTGAAGAAGTTAGTCCATTTTCTAATCAAGATATCCATGTTTAGTCTGTTTGGCCATATGGCAAGTTCTTCAAGCTTTTAATCAAACCAGGATGAATGGATATGGAAGAAGCTTGATTTGGAACCATTAATCAGTGGAGAATCTCCATGAAATTGAATAAATCTCATAGGAGTTAGGTTGAAGAAGTTATGCCACTTTCGAATCAAGATATTCATGTTTAGTCTGTTTGGCCATATGACAAGTTCTTCAAGCTTCTAATCAAACCAGGATGAATGGATATGTAAGAATCTTGATTTGGAACCATTAATCAGTGTATAGTCTCCATGAAATTGAATAAATCTCATAGGAGTAAGGTTGAAGAAGTTATTCCACTTTCTAATCAAGATATCCATGTTTAGCATGTTTGGCCATATGGGAAGTTCTTCAAGCTTCTAATCAAACCAGTATGAATGGATATGTAAGAAGCTTGATTTGGAACCATTAATCAGTGGAGAGTCTCCATGAAATTGAATAAATCTCATAGGAGTTAGGTTGAAGAAGTTAGTCCATTTTCTAATCAAGATATCTATGTTTAGTCTGTTTGGCCATATGGCAAGTTCTTCAAGCTTCTAATCAAACCAGGATGAATGGATATGTAAGAAACTTGATTTGGAACTATTAATCAGTAGAGAATCTCCATGAAATTGAATAAATCTCATAGGAGTTAGGTTGAAGAAGGTATTCCACTTTCGAATCAAGATATTCATGTTTAGTCTATTTGGCCATATGGCAAGTTCTTCAAGCTTCTAATCAAACCAGAATGAATGGATATGTAAGAATCTTGATTTGGAACCATTAATCAGTGGAGAGTCTCCATGAAATTGAATAAATCTCATAGGAGTAAGGTTGAAGAAGTTATTCCACTTTCTAATCAAGATATCCATGTTTAGCTTGTTTGGCCATATGGCAAGTTCTTCAAGCTTCTAATCAAACCAGGATGAATGGATATGTAAGAAGCTTGATTTGGAACCATTAATCAGTGGAGAATCTCAATGAAATTGAATAAATCTCATAGGAGTTAGGTTGAAGAAGTTATTCCACTTTCGAATCAAGATATCCATGTTTAGTCTGTTTGGCCATATGGCAAGTTCTTCAAGCTTCTAATCAAACCAGGATGAATGGATATGTAAGAATCTTGATTTGGAACCATTAATCAGTGGATAGTCTCCATGAAATTGAATAAATCTCATAGGAGTTAGGTTGAAGAAGTAATTCCACTTTCTAACAAGGTATCCATGTTTAGCATATTTGGCCATATGGCAAGTTCTTCAAGCTTCTAATGAAACCACGATGAATGGATATGTAAGAAGCCTTATTTGGAACCATTAATCAGTGGAGAGTTTCCATGAAATTAAATAAATCTCATAGGAGTTGTTGAGATGAAGCAATAAAGATCAAGAGGAATGGTTGATTCGAATTAAGTTAGGAGTTAACTTGGGAACCAAGGCTGTCCGTACAACCTAGAGTGCCTTCAAAGGAAAGCAAGTGTTGTGCCTGGTTGCATGAGCTAAAGAAGGTCCAAGGAAGCTTATTATATTGTATATATTGACAAAGGAGGAGGGAGAGCTGAGAGAGCTGTTGGAGAAGCAGGACCACAAGGTCACATGTTGGGACAGGATCAAGGACCTGTCACTTTCACACTGTCTGGGCGTGCACTGATCATACCAGACTGCCCTGACCACACCAAACTGCTTCCCTGATCACACCAGACTGCCTTCCCTTTGTTTATTAATTTATGTTGTCAAGTAGCTCCTTTGTTTGCCTTTAAATATGCTTGTAACATGTTCTTAATTAGGCAAGTGAATAAGAAACACTTCTCTCTAGTCTCATTTCGAAATCCCCTCTCTCTCTCTCTAGTTCTTCATGTGTTCTTCATGTTCTTCCTTAGTTACTCTCTGATTCTCTAATTCTCACATGGTATCAGAGAATTAAGCTCTTGAAACCTATACTCTCTTACTCTCTCTTTCTTATTCCGCAAACTACTAAGCTACTCTGATAATTTTCGAAATTCTTTTTGTCCTTTTCCACTGTTCTTGAGCTGTTCTTGCTGTTCTTGAGTTATTCTTGATGGATTTGACAGAAAACTCAAAAATGGTTATGATTCCTGTTACTCTCAAGGGAACTAACTATCTACTGTGGGCAAGACTTGCCAAAACTGCTCTTGGAGGAAGAGGCCTCTGGGAAATTGTTGAAGAAGGCAAGAGGCCAAAGAAGATCATCTTAGGAGAGGATGGTAAAGAAGTTGTGACTGCTGAAGCTGGCGACAGGAAGAAAGATCAGGAGGATCTCAAGGTGTTGTCCATTCTCCAGTCCAGCCTTGAAGCCTCAATCCAAGAAGCTTACTCCTACTGTGAAACTTCCAAGGATCTGTGGGACACACTACAAAAGGTTTATGGTAACAAGTCTAACATCAGTAGAGTGTTTGAAGTCAAGAGAGCCATCAACACTCTCAGTCAAGAGGACACTGATTTTTCTAAGCATTTTGGGAAGTTTAGATCCTTGTGGGCAGAGCTGGAGATGTTCAGACCAGCTACTGTTGATCCTGAGGTGCTTAATGAAAGAAGAGAACAAGATAAGGTATTTGCCTTGTTGTTTACTCTCAATCCAGCCTATGGAGACCTGATTAAGCACACCCTAAGGAGTGATAAACTTCCATCTCTTGAAGAGCTATGCGCTCAGATTCAAAAGGAACAAGGCTCTGTGGAGCTATTTGGAGGCAAAGGAGAACTTGTTCTTGCAAACCAGGCTGAGGGTATTGCAAACAAAGGCTCCTACAAGCATGATGACAAGAAGATATGGGTATGCGACCACTGCAAGAAGAAAGGCCATGGAAAGGACAAATGCTGGATACTTCATCCTCACCTCAAACCTCAAAAGTTCAGGACACCATACCATGAAGCAAGAGCCAATCTCTCTAGTGATGTGGGTGAACCATCTACTCCAGGAACCATGCGCTCTAACCATGCTGCTGGTGAGGGAAAGACATTGACTTCCAGTAGCTGTTCAAGCTTGAGGAACACACAAGATGAAGCCATCAAGCGATCTGATATTGAGGCTCTCATCAAGATCCTCAAGGACAACTCTGGTAACATACTTGGTACCTCTTTACATGCTTCTAATTGTGGTGTCTCCTTGAATGCTTTCACTGATTTAAAATTAACTAAACCTTTAGTTATAGATTCAGGAGCTAGCCACCACATGATTAGTGATCAAAACTTAATTAAAAATATTGTTCCTGCCTTAGGAAATGTTATGATTGCTAATGGTGATAGAGTACCAATTAAAGGAGTAGGTGATCTTAGGTTGTTCAACAAGGATACTAAAGCCTTTTATATGCCTAGTTTCACCTCTAATTTGTTATCAGTTAAAAAGGCCACTAATGACTTGAATTGCAGTGTTACTTTCACTCCTAATGATGTCTACTTTCAGGATATTGAAACTAGTAGGTTGCTTGGCAAAGGTGTGACCAAGGGAGACTTGTACTTGCTTGAAGACACCAAGCTCACAGCCGATTTATCTTATGCTTTAAATTCAAGTTTTAATTTCCCTAAAGATGTAATGTGGCATGCTAGATTAGGACATCCTCATTCTCGTGCCTTGAACATCATGTTGCCTAGTATTTCATTTCAAAAAGATTGTGAAGCATGTATCTTAGGAAAACATTGCAAAACTGTCTTTCCTAAATCTAGTACTATCTATGAAAGTTGCTTTGATTTAATTCACTCTGATGTGTGGACTGCTCCTTGTGCATCTAGGGAACATCATAAGTACTTTGTGACATTTATAGATGAGAAATCAAAGTACACATGGATCACCTTGCTGCAATCTAAAGATAGGGTGTTAGATGCTTTTATAAACTTCCAAACTTATGTCTCTAACCATTACAATGCCAAGATAAAAATTCTTAGATCAGATAATGGAGGAGAATACACCAGCAAAGCATTCAAACAACACTTAGCCAAGTATGGGATGATCCATCAAACAAGCTGTCCATATACTCCACAACAAAATGGTGTGGCTGAGAGGAAGAATAGACATCTTATGGAGGTGGCCAGAAGTATGATGTTCCACATGAATGTACCTAAGAGGTTCTGGGGGGATGCTGTGATGACAGCTTGCTACTTGATCAACAAGATTCCTACCAAGGTTCTTCAAGATCAGTCTCCACATGAGGTATTAAACAAATATCGCCCATCTATAGATTACCTTCGGGTATTTGGTTGCTTGTGCTTTGTCTTAATTCCAGGAGAACAAAGGAACAAGCTGGAACCAAAGAGTACAAGGGCAATGTTCATTGGGTACTCACCTCACCAAAAGGGATACAAGTGTTTTTCACCAGAAACCAGAAGGGTTTTAATCTCTAGAGATGTGAGGTTTGTTGAATCCAGAGGCTACTATGATGAGAAGAGTTGGGATGAGGTGAAAGATTTGTCTCAATCAGCCTCAGATAGAGCTGCAAATTTGAGAAGGGTAATGGAGAGTCTTGGCATGAATATACCACAAGAGAGGGTTGTGATGGAGACTGAGCCAAGACAAGACCAGCCAAGTCCACAAACTGAAGAATTGCCTGAGGGGTCTGAAAATGAAGTTGTGGATGTTACTCCTCTTGCTCCTGAAGGGGGGAATCAAACTGAAGCTCAACAAGAAATTTCAGTATCTCAGGACCAAGATGATCAACAAGAAGGGTCAGTGGTGAGTGAATATCAAGAGGAGACTACACCAACTGAAAAAAATGTTCAAACATTAAGAAGGAGCACCAGGATTAGACATCCTCCTTCAAATTGGGTCAACACAAGAGTCTACTTCAACTCACAAGCAGTAGCTCATCCCATTCGAGCTGTGTGTTCTTTGGCTCAATACCCACAGGAACATGTTGTGTTCATGGGAAAGCTAGACCAGGAGTACATCCCAAAGTCTTATGAGGAAGCTATGAAACACAAGGAGTGGAGAGACTCAGTGGGAAATGAAACCAATGCTATGATTGTGAATGACACTTGGTATGAAGCAGAACTTCCAAAGGGCAAGAAGGCAGTGACAAGCATGTGGATCTTCACCATCAAATACAATGCTGATGGTACTGTGGAAAGATGCAAGACAAGGCTTGTTGCAAGAGGATTCACTCAGACTTATGGAGAAGACTACCTTGATACTTTTGCACCAGTGGCTAAGCTCCATACCATAAGGATCATTCTCTCTTTGGCTGTTAACTTGGAGTGGGATCTATGGCAGATGGATGTGAAGAATGCCTTCCTACAGGGTGAGCTTGAAGATGAAGTGTACATGAGACCACCTCCTGGTCTAGAGCATCTAGTGAAGCCTGGAAATGTCCTTAGATTGAAGAAAGCCATCTATGGACTGAAGCAATCACCAAGGGCCTGGTACCACAAACTCAGTACAACTCTAAATGGAAGGGGCTTTGTGAAATCTGAAGCTGACCATACTCTCTTCACGCTCACCAGTCCAAAAGGCATTTTGGTGATCTTAGTGTATGTGGATGATATCATAATCACAGGAAGTGACAAGGAAGGTATCCTCTTAACTAAATCTTTTCTTAAATCATCATTTGATATCAAAGACTTGGGTGAGTTAAAGTACTTCCTATGAATAGAGATATGCCGATCTAAAGAGGGGCTGTTTCTATCCCAAAGGAAGTACACACTTGATTTGTTGAGTGAGGCAGGTGATCTAGGTGGAAGAGCTGCCAAGACACCACTAGAAGATGGTTACAAGGTCTTGCGTGAGGGGGAGATTGAGGACAAGCCATATGGAGATGTCAAGAGATATAGAAGAATGGTTTGGAAGCTGATCTACCTTACAATCACAAGACCAGATGTGTGTTTTGCAGTCAATCAAGTCAGCCAGCACATGCAAGCTCCTAAGCTACACCATTGGAACATGGTGGAGAGAATTCTGAGGTATCTTAGAGAGGCACCAGGGCAAGGAGTTTGGATGGGTTGTAACAAGAGCACTGAGATAGAAGGGTACTGTGATGCTGATTGGGCTGGAGATAGGGTGGACAGGAGGTCCACGACAGGCTATTGTACCTTCATTGGAGGCAACTTAGTCACTTGGAAGAGCAAGAAACAGAAGATAGTATCATGCTCCAGTGCTGAGGCTGAGTATAGAGCAATGAGGAAGCTCACAAGTGAACTGATTTGGACCAAGAACCTGATGAGAGACTTGGGCATTGAGACGACCACACCTATCACAATGCACTGTGATAATCAAGCAGCCATCCATATAGCATCCAACAATGTGTTTCATGAAAGGACCAAGCACATAGAAGTGGATTGTCATAAGGTTAGACAAGCTGTGGAGCAGAAAATTATCCTACCATGCTACACTAGAAGTGAAGATCAGTTGGCAGACATCTTCACCAAAGCAGCAAGCATCAAGGTCTGTGAGTTCATACATTCCAAACTTGGACTCATGGAACTCCCATCTCACTGATCCTCTCAGCCATGAGGTGTTCTACTCTTTTTCCTTGGCTTGGTTTTTATCCCATGTGGTTTTTCCAAGCTAAGGTTTTAATGAGGGAATGCTTCATGGTTTCCAAGCTTGACCAGTCCCTGTGGTCAAGCTTGAGGGGGAGTGTTGAGATGAAGCAATAAAGATCAAGAGGAATGGTTGATTCGAATTAAGTTAGGAGTTAACTTGGGAACCAAGGCTGTCCGTACAACCTAGAGTGCCTTCAAAGGCAAGCAAGTGTTGTGCCTGGTTGCATGAGCTAAAGAAGGTCCAAGGAACCTTACTATATTGTATTGATATTGACAAAGGAGGAGGGAGAGCTGAGAGAGCTGTTGGAGAAGCAGGACCACAAGGTCATATGTTGGGACAGGATCAAGGACCTGTCACTTTCACACTGTCTGGGCGTGCACTGATCATACCAGACTGCCCTGACCACACCAGACTGTCCTGACCACACCAGACTGCTTCCCTGATCACACCAGCCTGCCTTCCCTTTGTTTATTAATTTATGTTGTCAAGTAGCTCCTTTGTTTGCCTTTAAATATGCTTGTAACATGTTCTGAATTAGGCAAGTGAATAAGAAACACTTCTCTCTAGTCTCATTTCGAAATCCCCTCTCTCTCTCTCTAGTTCTTCATGTGTTCTTCATGTTCTTCCTTAGTTTCTGATTCTCTAATTCTCACAGGAGTTAGGTTGAAGATGTTATTCCACTTTCTAATCAAGGTATCCATGTTTAGCATATTTGGCCATATGGCAAGTTCTTCAAGCTTCTAATGAAACCACGATGAATGGATATGTAAGAAGCCTTATTTGGAACCATTAATCAGTGGAGAGTTTCCATGAAATTAAATAAATCTCATATGAGTTAGGTTGAAGAAGTTATTCCACTTTCTAATCAAGATATTCATGTTTAGCCTGTTTGGCCATATGCCAAGTTCTTCAAGCTTCTAATCAAACCAGGATGAATGGATATGTTAGAAGCTCGATTTGGAACTATTAATCAGTTGAGAGTCTCCATGAAATTGAATAAATCTCATAGGAGTTAGGTTGAAGAAGTTATTCCACTTTCTAATCAAGGTATCCATGTTTAGCCTATTTGGCCATGTGGCAAGTTCTTCAAGCTTCTAATCAAACCAGGATGAATGGATATGTAAGAAGATTTATTTGGAACCATTAATCAGAGTATAGTCTCCATGAAATTGAATAAATCTCATAGGAGTAAGGTTGAAGAAGTTATTCCACTTTCTAATCAAGATATCCATGTTTAGCATGTTTGGCCATATGGCAAGTTCTTCAAGCTTCTAATCAAACCAGTATGAATGGATATGTAAGAAGCTTGATTTGGAACCTATAATCAGTGGAGAGTCTCCATGAAATTGAATAAATCTCATAGGAGTTAAGTTGAAGAAGTTAGTCCATTTTCTAATCAAGATATCCATGTTTAGTCTGTTTGGCCATATGGCAAGTTCTTCAAGCTTCTAATCAAACCAGGATGAATGGATATGTAAGAATCTTGATTTGGAACCATTAATCAGTGGATAGTCTCCATGAAATTGAATAAATCTCATAGGAGTTAGGTTGAAGAAGTTATTCCACTTTCTAATCAAGGTATCCATGTTTAGCCTATTTGGCCATATGGCAAGTTCTTCAAGGTTCTAATCAAACTAGGATGGGTGGATATGTAAGAAGATTGAATTGGAACCATTAATCAGTGGAGATTTTCCATGAAATTGAATAAATCTCATAGGAGTAAGGTTGAAGAATTTATTACACTTTCTAATCAAGATATCCATGTTTAGCCTGTTTGGCCATATGGCAAGTTCTTCATGCTTCTAATCAAACCAGGATGAATCAATATGTAAGAAGCTTGATTTGGAACCATTAATAAGTGTATAGTCTCCATGAAATTGAATAAATCTCATAGGAGTAAGGTTGAAGAAGTTATTCCACTTTCTAATCAAGATATCCATGTTTAGCCTTTTTGGCCATATGGCAAGTTCTTCAAGCTTCTAATAAACCAGGATTAATGGATATGCAAGAAGGTTTATTTGGAACCATTAATCAGTGGAGACTCTCCATGAAATTGAATAAATCTCATAGGTGTTAGGTTGAATAAGTTATTCCACTTTCTAATCAAGATATCCATGTTTAGCCTGTTTGCCATATGGCAAGTTCTTCAAGGTTCTAATCAAACCAGGGTGAATGGATATGTAATAAGCTTGATTTGGAACCATTAATCAGTGGAGGGTCTCCATGAAATGGAATAAATTTCATAGGAGTTAGGTTGAAGAAGTTATTCCATTTTCTAATCAAGATATCCATGTTTAGCATGTTTGGCCATATGGCAAGTTCTTCAAGCTTCTAATCAAACCTGGATGAATGGATATGTAAGAAGCTTTATTTGGAACCATTAATCAGTGGAGAGTCTCCATGAAATTGAATAAATCTCATAAGAGTAAGGTTGAAGAAGTTATTCCACTTTCTAATCAAGATATCCATGTTTAGCTTGTTTGGCCATATGGCAAGTTCTTCAAGCTTCTAATCAAACCAGGATGAATGGATACGTAAGAAGCTTGATTTGGAACCATTAATCAGTGGAGAATCTCCAAGAAATTGAATAAATCTCATAGGAGTTAGGTTGAAGAAGTTATTCCACTTTCTAATCAAGATATTCATGTTTAGCCTATTTGGCCATATGGCAAGTTCTTCAAGCTTCTAATCAAACCAGGATGTATGGATATGTTAGAAGCCTTATTTGGAACCATTAATCAGTGGAGAGTCTCCATGAAATTGAATAAATCTCATAGGAGTAAGGTTGAAGAAGTTATTCCACTTTCTAATCAAGATATCCATGTTTAGCATGTTTGGCCATATGGCAAGTTCTTCAAGCTTCTAATCAAACCAGTATGAATGGATATGTAAGAATCTTGATTTGGAACCATTAATCAGTGGAGAGTCTCCATGAAATTGAATAAATCTCATAGGTGTTAGGTTGAACAAGTTATTCAACATTCTAATCAAGATATCCATGTTTAGCCTGTTTGGCCATATGGCAAGTTCTTCAAGGTTCTAATCAAACCAGGATGAATAGATATGTAACAAGCTTGATTTGGAACCATTAATCAGTGGAGAGTCTCCATAAAATGGAATAAATTTCATAGGAGTTAGGTTGAAGAAGTTATTCCACTTTCTAATCAAGATATACATGTTTAGCATGTTTGGCCATATGGCAATTTCTTCAAGCTTCTAATCAAACCATGATGAATGGATATGAAAGAAGCTTGATTTGGAACCATTAATCAGTGTAGAGTCTCCATGAAATTGAATAAATCTCATAGGAGTTAGGTTGAAGAAGTTATTCCACTTTCTAATCAAGGTATCCATGTTTACCCTATTTGGCCATGTGGCAAGTTCTTCAAGGTTCTAATCAAACCAGGATGAATGGATATGTAAGAAGATTTATTTGGAATCATTAATCAGTGAAGAGTCTCCATGAAATTGAATAAATCTCATAGGAGTTGTTGAGATGAAGCAATAAATATCAAGAGGAGATCAAGAGGAATGGTTTGATTTGAATTAAGCTAGTTTGAGAGGTAACTTGGAATCCAAGGCAGTCCGTACAACCTAGAGTGTCTTCAGGGGCAAGCAAGTGTTGTGCCATATTGCATGAGTTAAATAAGGTCCAAAGGAGCTTAATCAAGTGTGTTGAAGTTGGCAAAGGAGGAAGGAGAACTGAGATGGCTGTTGGAGAAGGTGGACCACATGGTCACATGTTTGGACAGGATCAGGACCTGTCACTTTCACACAGTCTGGGCGTGCCCTGATCACACCAGACTGCCCTGATCACACCAGACTGCCCTGATCCCACTAGACTGCTCCTCTGATCCCACAGACTGCATTCCCCATTGTTTATTATTTTAACTTGTCATGTAGCTCCTTTGTTTGTCTTTAAATATCTTGTACCATGTTCTGGATTAAAAAGTGAATGATAAACACTTCTCTCTACCATTTTCGAAATCCCCATTCTCTCTCTAGTTCTTCATGTTCTTCACTTAGTTACTCTCTGATTCTCTAATTCTCACATGGTATCAGAGCATTAAGCTCCTGAAACCTATTCTCTCTTACTCTCTCTTTCTTATTCCGCAAACATCTAAGCTACTCTGATAATTTTCGAAATTCTTTTTGTCTTTTTCCACTGTTCTTGAGCTGTTCTTGCTGTTCTTGAGTTGTTCT
>MU110235.1:0-11072 GCA_012274485.2 Sinapis alba | reverse complement strand
TCAAACACTATGCAACAAGATCGGACTTGCCCAAGCCGGTCCGTCTTGAGGGGGGATATTAGGATATAGGAAGAAGATATTCTCTCGTATCAATTATCATAACTCTGTATAAATATATTCCGTAATTATCTCTGCAATACTTGTATATATTGTGAGCATTGCTCTAGTAATAAGATCATCGAATACCATTAACATAATACGTGGAAGGTCAGGATGTTGCCACACTCAACGATATTACTTTGACCACTATTGTTGGTAGATGACTACTTTGAATAATTAATTGTTCTTCCCCACACTCTTTGACTTCTGAACTTTTTTCTATGGAAGTCTCTTAGTTTTCAACTTTTGTACGTAACAAATTTTTCGTCTTTTTAACAAAATTAAAATACAACATTTTACTTTGAACATTGAAAACAAATCGGATTTGTGCTCTGGTTGTTTTTTTTTTTTTTTTTTTTTTTTTTTTTTTTTTTTTTTTTTTTTTTTTTTTTTTTTTTTTTTTTTTTTTTGGGATTCTGAGTGTCATTTGTCAAGCATACTTAATTGTGATTTTTGAAGCGAAATAATTGATTTTTCTTTTTTTGCTAAATTGTATATATCATTTCAGAAATGAATGTTGAAGTTTACAAGAAGTGTTTAACAAATCATAAAACCTATAATTTGGTTCCATGGCAATAAGGTTTTAAAAATATGGAAGCAAAAACAATCGAAACTGAAACCATTCTGTTTGGAAGCGAACAATACAACCAACACGTAACGATACAATCTTGATTATTCGAGAAGAGAGGCCGGGCCAAGACAAGCAAGAAAGAGATATCCGAAGACAAGAGAACGAGGAACACAACACTAGCAAGAAGCTGATTCATCCGGCTGCCTGAACAAATTGCATTTCCTTAGAGAGTATAAACAAATCCGCTTAAGGACTCACCTCAAGATCCGATCTGGGAAAAGAACTGAACCCAAGTTCCAGCAAAGACAGGACAACACAATCAACAGGCGCTAAATAGCGTTCAACAAACTCAACCGCACTCGTCCTCTAAGCGGATAATTAGAAAAGGGCAGCATCACCACCTTCTGGGCCTTACTACATCCTCTAGAAGCAAAGTGGTACTCGAATCTCCATGAAAATGACAAACCCCATTACTCAACTCGGTAAAACAAGCAATCAATTCCAAGCTAACAAGCAACACCTAATCTATAACAAAAGAGGGTCAATGAGCTAATCAAAGCATCACTTAAAAGCAACCGACTAGCCTAACTCAAGCTTAGGCGGCGCGCACCCAATTTCCTTTGATAGAGGAGGCTGGAAGCGACATCAGGGATCCACTTCGTCGAGGTAACGCTGTAGTCAGGAGATGCGACAAGCAAGAGGGCGAAGTCGCTAGAGACACCGACGACAAGCGATGGAGATCGAGAATTAAAGCCAAATTGCATAGCTGTTTCACCGACTGAAACCCACGCCGGAGATGGATTTGGATATGGCGGGAGTGACGGTGGCCCTCTCACAGCACTGAACGGCATCAAAAAGCAGGCGAAGCTCAAGAGGCAGAAGTCGACATGTTGAAGATTTAGGTTTGTTGAGAGGAAAATATTGGGGGTGCGTGCTCATATGCGCTTTGATATAGTTTGATGTTCAGTATTGGTTAAGATGCCCAAGAATTGATGTTTGGAACATTTTGATCAAAAAAAAAAATGTTTGGAACGTATGGAAGAGATGTAACTCATATAATGGTTGTAAAGCCACTTCAACTAGACTTCATACTTTTTTTTATTAATCTCAGAGTCTAGATGACTTTTTAACATTAAATGAATTATAGTAACAGGTATTATACAATGAGGGATACATATCGCCGGGAAAAAAAAAAGATTTTCTTGTAAACTAAGCCGGCAAAAACAAGTTTTTTTTTTAAAAGGCACAAAACCCTCACTTACGAAAACATTTTGACACAAACTTGAACTGACAAATAATATTTATACGTAAAATAATATTTTTTAAATATAATATTTTTTTCAAAAAAATATTAGTTTACGATTGGACTATTATTTTTCTATTTTAATTTTATCGATTTAGAAAAAATAAAACCACAAATATTTTTTGTATTTTTATTTCTTTGGATTTAGTTTAAAATTTTTATTTGGATTAACCTGAGAGTATCTCAGACATACAGAAGGGCCTAAACAAATCTCTCAAAGGGAAGTACAACTCAAAATATACTATTTTTCTCGATATTTAAATGAGATGGAAAGCAAAGCGTCATATCCACATGGACACACATGTTTAGTATCATGTAGTTGTTTCGAATCCGAATCACTTATAAAATGTATTACATTTTATAAAATAAAATTTGATTTATATTATATTTTTTTTATTTAGTGATTATTTATTTTAAATTTGATTCTAGTAACCTAGTTTCAAATACGTTTAGATTTACATATATAAATTTTAATATTATAATATTTATGCTCCATGTGCGTAAATAATAAATTTAAATATAATAATTTTATTTTTCAAAAAATATATTATTATTTTTTATTTTAACTTCATTGGTTTGGAAAAAAATAAAAACATAAATGTATTTTTGTTGTATTATTTCTTTTGATTTTGTTTACTTATTTTCACTTTTATTTTATTTAAATTTCAATAGATTTTACATTATATTTGTTTTAAAAATATATATATTATATTTTATTTGATGCTTATTTATTTTAAATATGTATTTTATCAGATAGTTTTAAGTATGTCTATATTTAAATATATAAATTATAATAAAATTTAATTTGTTTTTGTTTTAATTCAAATATGTTAAACTGATGAAAAATCAATTTATTAACTAATGTAGCAAAACTATAAATTTAAATAAATTTTAACATTTAACTATCAATAAATTATTTGATTAATGTTGTTTTAGTTTTGTATTTAGTGATGCACAATTACTACTAATTTTGATAATATATATATTTATATAAGTTTAAGTAAAAATATTTGTAATTATATTTAGTTTTTTATTAATGTGATATATATGTTAATTTATTGGTGATATACGAGGTATTAGTTATTAATATATTTAAATTGTTACGCCAAAATAAATATTTATACAAAAATTTATTAATGATGATATATGAACTAATAGTCATTATCATATTTTTTAAAAAAATCCAAAGATATATAAATCTTTATAAGAAAAATTATACATGTTATAATTATGTTAATATTATAAGTTATGTTATCATTTTTAAAAGCTATGTTATCATTTTTTAATGTGGTAATAACACATATTCAAATCACTTCACAAATAATGTTTAGAAATTTTTTAGAGATAATCAATTTAATAAGAAATCCTCATAGGTAAAGAAAGACATATGTTTCTCATCTCTGATTTCCGACTTTCGGCCTTATAATCACATTTTCTAATCTTTGGGCTGACAAAAAAAAACTTATAGATAAGAATATATATATATGGATATTGTCAAATCTAACCTAGATTTTGTCTAAGACTACCTATATAAGAGACTTTAAAACTTTAGAATAAAAGATCCTATTTAAAATACTTTGAACAGAGAGATAGCTAGATAGAACTAAAATTTATACACAAATATGTTGTACGGCTTCTCTTAAAATCAATAAAAAGACTACTTTGATATCTTTTTATCTTACTTTTTTTCTTTCTCTAATATCACGAAGAACGAAAAACTTTACATTACTTTATTTTAGTAGGTGTCATTTCAATAGTCAAACACGATTTACCGGTTGCTTTTCACTTATTGGTATTGTATATTTTAGATTATTTCAATTTATTTCTAAATTATAAATAAGAGATTTGATCGAATTGGGAGAGTTTAAATGAAGAAATGAAGAACTTGTAAAAACAAGAGAGATAGATGAGAGCTTTCAAAAACAGAGAGTATTAGAATTATGTTCTCTTATTATTTATCACCTTATGTCATTTGATAGAATTAGATTATAAATAAGAAATTTGATAGAATTAGATTATAAATAAGAGATTTGATAGAATTTTCTTGATGTTTACAATGGTGGCTACAAAGTTATTATTAGGTTTATTTTTCTATGGCAACCAAAACATAAGTAATTATTAAAGTTAATATTCACAAAGTTATTGTTGTTCATTAAGTTACTGTTCATCAAATTATTGTTTACAAAGTTACTTTTCACCGAGTTACTATTTACTTTAACAATATGTTCTTTTTTGAACTCTTTTGAATTCTCTTGAACTCTTTTGAACTATGTTCTCTTGTTATTTATCACTTCATGTCAACACTTCCACTCAAGATTGACCACATAATTTAGTCAAGCTTGAAAACCATGAAACATTCCCTCATAAAAACCTTAGCTTGAAAAAACACTAGAGATAAAAAGGAAGAATGAACTCACACTTTAGTGCTTACAGTCTTGGTAAGGATATCAGCCAATTAATCTTCACTTCTTGTGTAAAAAGGATGAATAACTTGTTGTTCCACCGCTTGTCTGACCTTATGACAATCTACTTCAATGTGTTTGGTCCTTTTATGAAACACATTGTTAGATGCTATGTGAATTAATGTTTGGTTGTCGTAATGCATAGTGATAAGAGAGGTTGTCTCTATACTCATAGATTGGCACTCTGCCTCAGTACTTGAACAAGACAACACCTTTTGCTTCTTTCTCTTCCAAGTGACCAAATTTCCTCTAATAAAGCTGCAGTAACCAGTTGTTGACCTCATGTCTACTCCCTAATCAGCATCACAATATCCCACAATCTTTGTACTCTTGTTGCAACTCATACATACTCCTTTCCCTAAAGCTCTCAAATATCTCAAGATTCTTTCCACCATATTCCAGTGGTGTATCTTGGGAGTTTGCATGTGCTGACTGACTTGGTTGACTGCTTAGCACACGTCTGGCCTAGTGATGGTAAGTTATATGAGTTTTTCAACCATTCTTTTGTAGTGTTTGACATCTCCATAAAGTTTGTCTTCAAATTCTCCCTCACGCAACACCTTATAGCCATCTTCCAATGGAGTATTTGTTGCTTTTCATCCAAGATCACATGCTTCTCTCATCAAATCAAGTGTGCAATTTCTTTGGGGTAAGAGCAGTCCCTCTTTAGATCAGCATATCTCAGTCCCTAGAAAGTATTTTAATTCACCAAAGTATTTATTATGAAAAGGAGATTCTTAAAAAGTTTCGGTTAAGGTGATACCTTCCTTGTCACATTATGTGGTGATGATGTCTTCCAAATATATGAGGATGACCACAATATTTTATTGACTGGTGAGGGTGAAAAGAATGTGATCAGTTTCAGACTTGATGAACCATCTTCCATTGAGAGTTGTACATAAGTTATGATATTAGGTTCTTAGTGATTATTTCAACTCATAGATTGCTATATTAAATTTAAGAAAATTTGGTTTGACAAGATGTTGAAGACCTCGAGGCGGTCTCATGTAAATCTTATCTTATAATTTTTCTTGTAGAAATACATTCTTGACATCCATCTGCCATAAATCTTATTCCAAGTTGACTTCCAATGATAATACAATCCTTATGGTGTGGAGTTTGGCAACTGGAGCAAATGTATCATGATAGTCTTCTACATATGTCTGAGTAAACTCCTTGCTACTAGCTTTGTCTTACACTTTTCTACTTTTCCATTAGCTAGCTATTTAACGGTGAAGATCCACCTACTTGTCATTGTCTTCTTGCTTTTTGGAAGTTCAGCCACATACCAAGTATCATTGACTATCATAGTATTGGTTTCATTCTCTCCACTCTTCATGCTCCATTGCTTCTTCATATTATCTTGGGATATACTTCTTATCCAGTTCATCAATAAAAACAAAGTGTTTTTGGAGGTAATGTGTCAATGAACATGTAGCTTGTATAGGGTGAGCAATTACATTGCTGTTGAAGTACACTTTGGTGTTTACCCACTTGGATGGTTTTCTCACCCTTGTACTTATTCTTAATGGTTGTACTTCTTCTTGCATTCCATCTTGATCATGAACAGTCGAATCATGGATAATCGAATCATGAACAATTGAATCGTGGATAACATGTGATTTGTGTTGATTCCCCCCCCCCCCCCATATTCATGATGGGCTGCTACTACAGCTGCTTCAGCTTCTTGAGGAGTAGGAAGTCTCATAGTTTCCTCACTCTCCTTAGGTTAATTGATTCCAAGGCTTTCCAAGATGATTCTCAGATTGTTTGCTCTACCTGAAGCTGATTGGGATAGATTCTTCAGCTCATCCCAACTTTTTCCATCATAATAGTCTCTAGATTCTACAAACTTTACATACCTTGAAATCAAAATTCTTTTAGTCTCTGATGCATAATCCTTATAACCCTTATGGTGAAGAGAATATCCAAGGAACATTGCTCTTATACTTTTAGATTCTAATTTGTTTCTCTGCTCACCTGGAATTAAAACAAAACACAAGCACCCAAACACACACAAATGATCTATAGAAGGACGGTTTTTATTCAGTACCTCGTGTGGAGATTGATCATGAAAGATTCTGGTGGGTGTCTTGTTGATCAAGTAACAAGCTGTCATCACATCATCTTCCCAAAACTTCTTTGGTACATTTGTATGGAACATCATGTTCCTTAAAACTTCTATGAGGTGTATGTTCTTTCTCTCAGCCAAACTATTTTGATGTGGGGTGCATGGGCAGTTGGTTTGATGGATCACCACATGCTTTGCTAGGTGATGTTTGAATGCATTGTTGGTGTATTCTCCTCTATTATTTGATCAATTTTTTTTATATTGACATGATCAATTTTTTTTATATTGACATGATAATGGTTAGTGATATATGATTGCAACAATGTGATCCAAATATATTTTTATGTCTCATCTATGAATATCACAAAGTATTTATGTTGTTTTCTAGATGCACATAGAACAATCCACACCATAATGCACTAAATCAAAGCAATTTTCATAGACAGTATTAGATTTAACAAATATAGACTTTGCAATGTTTTCCTAAGATACAAGCCTCACAACTATTCTTAAAAGAAATACTGGGCTATGTGGTGTTTAAAACATGAGAATGGAGATGACCTAGTCTAGCATACCACATTACATTTTTAGTTGGTACTCTTTAGATTCTTTATCAAACAACATAAGATCACATACTTCTTTAATTGATACTCTTTCTCCATTAGCTATCATGACATTTCCTAAAGCATGGACTATGTTACTAATCAAATTTAGATAATTGATCATATAGTGACTAGCTCTAGAGTCTATAATTAAAAAGTTTTGTCAATTTATAACTAGTTAAAACATTCACAGTAGTATCACAAGTTGAAGCATTTAAAGAGATACCAAAATTGTTACCTGAATTTTCCTTGAGGGCTTTGATGAGAGCATTAGTGTCAAATCTCTCGATGGTTTCATCTTGAGTGGTCTTCAAGGTACAATAATTGCTGGATGTCAAAGTTTTTCCTTCAACAGCCACATTTGATAAGCACATGGTCATTGGAGTGGATGGTTCACTCATTTCATTAGAGAAGTGTGCCATTGCATCATTGTATGGTGTTACGAACTTTTGAGGCTTGAAGTGAGGGTTTCCAACATTTGTTTTTGCCATGCTCCTTCTTCTCACAATGATCACAAACCCATATCTTCTTGTCTTCAGGTTTGTAGGCGTCCTTGTTTGCAACACCCTCAACTTGATTTGCTAACACAGTTCTCATTTGTCTCTAAAGAGATCCACTGAACCTTGCTCCTTCTGGATTTAAGCACACACTTCTTGCAAGGTTGGTAACTTCCATGCCCATAATATGTGCTTATCATGTCATTGTAACATGAGTTTACAGTGAGAAGTAAGGCAAAGATCTTGTCTTGCTCACGCCTCTCATTCAACACACTAGGCTCAATATTACACGGCCTCAGCAACTCCAACTCAGCTCACAATGGCCTGAACTTTCCAAAATGCTTATTGAAATATTTATCTTCTTAATAAAGGGTGCCAATAATTCTCTTAACTTCATACACTCTTGTCAAATTTGAAATGTTGACATACATCTTTTGAAGAGTGTTCCTCAACTCTTTGGAAGTTTCACAATAGGAGTAAGCTTTCGGGATTGATGCTTCAAGGCGGCTTTGAATGATGGACAATACCATAAGATCCTTCTGATCTCATTTGTCATCACCAACTAGCACCATTTCTTTACCATCCTCTCCTAGGTTCATTTTCGTTGAATGTTTGTCGTTTGTCACATATAACCAGAGTCCTCTTCCTCCTAAACCAGTCTTGGCTACAAGAGATAGTTAACTCTCTTGAGAATAACTGGAATCACCACCTTTAAGTTTTTCATTTTCGAACAGCTAGTATCCAGTGGATAAAAAAAAATTAAAAGAAAAAAGAAAAATCAGAGTAAAAGAAATAAAATTTTCAGAAATAATAAAAAAGAGTGATAAGAATAAAGTTTCAAGAGCTGATATCTTTTGATACCATGTGAGATTTGATAGAATTGAGAGAGTTTAAATGAAAAACACGAAGAACACGAAGAATTTGTAAGAAAATGAGAGAGATGAAAGATTTCAACAAAAAGAATAAGAAAATAAAAAATCTTGATATTTACAATGATAGCTACAAGATTATTTATCTTTCTAAGACAACCAAAATAGTAACTATCGAAACTACTTTCATGGAATTACTGTTCATCAAAGTTAAAGTTATTGTTTACCAAATTACTATTTACTTTAATAATATCATTCTATCAAAATTCTCTTGAAATCTTTTGAACTTTTTAAATTTCTCTTAAATTCTTTTCAACTCTTTTCTATCGTTATTTATGACTTTATATGTCATCAATAAATACATTAGCCATGTTCACTTCAAGTTTGCTGCGAACGCGACGAGCCACCAAATGTTTATTTTTAGTCGCTAAAATATTTTAGTAATTTTTATCCAAAAAAAATGAGAAATTCCTTTAGATAGCCCATTTTAGTTTGTTTGTCACAAAAATAGTTTTTAAAGAAGAAAATGACCAAAATGTTTTTTTTAGAAGCTAAAAAATTCATTTATATGCATTTATACCCCTAGGGTTAACTAACTTGGACTTTAGGGTTTAGAGTTAAGGGGTGGGTTTGGGGTTAGGGTTTCAAATTTCAAAAAAATAAAATAAAAAAAAAATCAAAATTTCAAAAAAAAAGAGTCTATTTTGGTCATTTTATTTTTTGAGTGCTATTTTTGTGACAAAAACTTAAAAAGTGCTATTTAAGAGAATTGCCCATATATTTTAGTAATACGAAAAAACTATCTGTGATTAAACGCACTATTAATCGCGCAACAACAAAACGAATAAAAAAGTACAACCAATAACTAGTAACATATTGCAGGTCGCAGTCGAATGTCGCAGTGATCTCGAAACAGACAATGGCATATTCATGACTTAATCTATCTTTTTATATATAAACAAATACAAGTGGTTAGCAAGCAATTAGTTTAATCTTCCAGAATAATCAGCAAAACTTACAAAAAGATTAAAAATAAATTCAACGACTACTATTTTTGTTTTTTCCCATTAATTTTCTTCTGGTATTATACAGATATCTGACGATCAAATCTTGTCAAATATGGCAGAATCTAACAGAGACCTTACTTTGGTCACAACCCTTTTGATCTTGCTTCAACTATGCAGCATCGTATCTTGCACCACAAGCACCTCAATCACCAGAAACATCACGATACGAGACAGAGACTCACTGATCAGCGAGGATGAAATTTTCGAGCTTGGATTCTTCAGCCCTAAAGATTCAACCTTAAGGTATGTCGGAATCTGGTACAAGAACATAGAACCTCAAACAATTGTCTGGGTAGCTAATCGAGAAAAACCTTTGTCTGATCATAACGGAGCTCTGAAGATTGCTGATGACGGAAACTTGGTGGTCGTCAACGGTCAAAACAACACCGTTTGGTCCACAAACGTGCACCCCAAGTTGAACAATACTGTTGCTGTTCTGTTGGAAACAGGGGATCTGGTTTTGTCTTCAGATTCAGACAGGGACACTATGTACTGGGAGAGCTTTAACAATCCAACTGATACTTTCTTGCCAGGTATGAGAGTTAGGGTGAATCCTTCAATGGGAGAGAATCGCGCTTTTACCCCGTGGAGATCCGAAAATGATCCTTCACCAGGAAGGTATTCAATGGGGATAGATCCCTTTGGGGCAATAGAGATTGTGATTTGGGAAGGGGAAGCGAGGAAATGGCGAAGCGGACCGTGGAACTCAGCTATCTTCACCGGTGTACCAGATATGTTTCGTTTCACCAATTATATTCATGGGTTTAAGCTCTCTTCTCCTCCTGATCCAGATGGTAGCGTGTTCTTCACGTATGTTCCATCAAATAAGGACGACTTATTGAGGTTTCGGATCAGATTTGATGGCATTGTAGAGCAGTTGAGATGGAATAGGGATGCTAGGAACTGGACTTCACTTCAAGTGAAACCAAGCAAGGAATGCGAGAAGTATAACCGTTGCGGTAACTACAGCGTATGTAGTGATAGTAAAGACTTTGATTCTGGTAAATGTAGTTGCGTTTATGGGTTTGAACCGGCTTATCCAAATCAATGGAACAATGGAAATTTCTCGGGTGGCTGCAAAAGAAGAGTTTCATTGAACTGTAGCCAGAGTCTGTTTGCAGATAAAGTAAACGGGTTTAGGGTACTAAAGGGTATGAAGGTGCCTGATTTTGGATCAGTTGTTTCACTTAACAACTCAGAGACTTGTAAGGATGTATGCCTGAGGGATTGCTCGTGTAAGGCTTATGAGGATGTAACAGGGATCGGATGCATGATTTGGACTCCAGATTTGATCGACATGGAGCATTTTGAGAACGGTGGAAACTCCATCAACTATTGAAATCAAATAATGTATGATCGTAACTCAACGATCACAAACTCAATAACTCAAACTCAATCTTCTTATTTCTTTAGAAAAACTATGCTCAAAACTAAAGATCACAACAACTCTATGTTATGCCACAACTTGCATAACTATATATATCACTTATATATTCCTAAACTCATTAGGATATAGATAACTTCTAAACCT
>MU110231.1:0-11086 GCA_012274485.2 Sinapis alba | reverse complement strand
CGTTGACCAATGGCTACAATTTTGAAAAAACTTGGGCGGTGACCGGTTACTGCCGGTCAGCATCACACCCAGCCCCTCTCCATTTAAACAACACAATGACAAACATCATCAACTCCTCTTTTCTCTACGCCAAATAGTATCATTTAACGCTATCTTCTGTATTGGTTTTATATTCTTTTTCTTGTTTCTGTTTTAAACACTGATTTTTTTTTGAAGTACTTTCTTGAGAAGAGAGCAATGGAGTTTACAGACTTCTTGACGACTAGTTTTTATAACCCGTCGTCGTCGTCTCAAAGCGTTTGGGATTTAGGAGATTTCATGGCGGGGGAGAGGGATTCATTAGGTTCTCAGCAACATCATCAGCTTCAGGACATTGCTACTGCTTCACCTCATTCCTTCCTTCTTGAAACGCTCCAGCCGCAACCGCAATCGTCGTTTGTGAAACTGCCTTCTGCTGATTCAAACATCTTCCAAGCTCCACCGTCAAACGCCACTAGGGTGGAGTCTTTGTGTTCGGATCATTTGCTGATAAATTCACCAGCGACACCTAACTCGTCCTCGATTTCTTCGGCGTCAAGCGAGGCTGTGAACCAAGACAAAGCTAAAAGAGAAGAAGAAGAAGAGGGACATAAGAAGAGTGATACTAATAAACAGTAAGTGTCTCACTGAAAGTGAATATATTAATTTTCTTTATAATGGTCGGAAGATCATTAATATGTTACGTACAGACAAAATGGTTTCATAAAGTAAAAAGCATTTTAATTGTGTATGGTGGATCATCAGACTGAAGCCCAAGAAGAATAGTTTGAAGAGAGAAAGAGAGGCAAGAGTAGCCTTCATGACAAAGAGTGAGGTTGATCATCTCGAAGATGGTTATCGCTGGAGAAAATATGGTCAGAAAGCTGTCAAAAACAGTCCTTTTCCTAGGTAAAACATATCCATCCTTTCAACATTCTTTTTCTGAAGCTAATATTGTAATAATATGTTTTGTAGGAGTTACTACCGTTGCACAACAGCTTCATGTAATGTTAAGAAGAGAGTAGAGAGATCCTTCAGAGATCCAAGCACTGTGGTTACGACCTACGAAGGTCAACACACACACATTAGTCCACTCGTGTCTCCTCCAATCCCCGGTGGAGGCTTCTTTGGATCGTTGGGAGTTGCTTCAAATCTTGGTGGGTTTCCAATGGAGAGCTCAACAGTCATATCTCCTCAGTTCCAACAGCTTGTCCATTACCACCACCACCAACAACTCTTGTCTTCTTTTCGAGGAGCCGGCCAGTACACTCATGGATATGGTGATGATGAACGTGTGAAGAAGAGTCGAGGTTTTGTTAAAGATAATGGACTTCTTCAAGATGTTGTCCCGTCTCATATGTTGAAGGAAGAGTAGTCATAGTCTCTATGTAGTATTGTTATAATATGTACGGTTTTGTTTTGTATAATTAATTGTTTAAAGAAACCGATCATTTCGTTCTCATGAGGGATGTAGATCTGAAAGTCCGAAGGTAATGTCACCTATTGGTGTTTTTTTCTGCGATGCAACCATGCCTAAGTAGCCAAGAAATTTTTTCAATTTACTGCAAAACTGAAATACCATATTTAACATTGGTAGCTAATTTTTTCTGTAAATATATTTTGAGGAAAATAAAAACAAATTGAACCGTGAAGCCACCACGGCTTGATAGTTGACACCAAACTGGAAAGTCTTTTTAATGGTTATCAAACATAGCAGTAAGTGCATAGACTTGTTGGGAAAGGGTAAAAAAGAAGAACAAACCCCCTCCCCCCCACAAAGAAATGAACAAAAAGTAAAAAGCAGATTACCATGCATATTAACTTTCTTCTTTTTGTTATTTTTGCAGCCATGTGTGTGTGTGAAAATGTTCAATAGAACAGAACAAGGAAGCAGAAAAGGAAAAAAAAGAAAAAAGAAAAACAAACTTATGAGGTAATACTACTTTTTGTCTAGTGAGTGCATAGCAATGCCATTGGATTGAGTATGTTTGTATTGACCTTTACGGTGAGTGATAATCCCAAACCGAAGGTACATAATCATTGTCCCAACCAAGGCCACGTTTGCAACCGAAAGCAAAAGTACCTAACTTTTTAAACTCTTGATGGGTTAAAAAGTATATGACCAAAAGACAAGCTTAGAGAGACCCACTGGTTCAAGGAAGCAATATTAACTTACAAACCTTTGCGCTTTAGTATTTACCAAGAGATTTGATAAGACATTAACTTCTTAATACCTTAACTCTTCTTTTTAGGTTCCTTAACAAAGAGAATCAAATATTTACTACCAGAGACTTTTATGAACATGAAGTTGCTTGATCATCAACTACCCTTGTTATAACTTACATGCATGACGTACTAAACTGTATCAAACGAACATTGGTGTTTTCTCATCTTTATCTTCATTACAGAAAGCATTATAAGGCTCATGTCTATCAATTATTGGTATTATATATAACATAATTATCAATAGTAGCACACATCATCGCAACACTTTCAGATTTTCTTTGACGCCAATTTATGGTACAACTCGTCGATTTGTACCTGTATAATGATACGTTAGAGGACTGAAAGGAGCGACACATTTATATTGGCTAGTCTATGAATAACTAAAATTTAAGAAAATGTTCTATAAAAGAAGTGAAACAAAGAAAATTTGAAACCTGATAATACTTGAGCAGGTTGTTCCTCCGGTTCTTCAGCGTTGCAGTCACTAAGTCTCTCGCTACGTCGAAAGGTTTTCTCTCCACCGCCACTGCTTTGATGTACTCAAACTTTCTTAGCTATATATATATATATTTTCAAATCCACGGATAACTTCTGTTAATATTTATTTGTTAGTTGAAGAAATTAGATTTAGATAAAAATCAAAACAAATTAAACAAACCTTGTTTTTCTCAGCCGTGGACTTCAGTTCTGAAATGATATGCTCTTGTAACTCCGAGAGAGAACATAGTTCTTCGAATGGTATAGTAAAACCAAGTTCTTTACCCCAACGTTTTACGGTTTCTTGGTTTGGAACAATCACCGCAACAAGCATCGATTTGAAGCTGTCTCCATAAACCCATATCTACGAAACACAAGCATAAAAACATACAACAAGTTGATGAAATTTGAGAAGAAACCTAAACGGCTTGCTTGCTTGCTTTGCAAGAAATCATGATTCAGAGTTGAGAATTTTACATCCTGGACAACAGAGTTTTGACCGTAGATATTTTCCAAGTTCTCAAGAGCAACGTATTCTCCTTGAGAGAGTTTGATAAGATTCTTTTTACGATCAATTATCTTAAGTACTCCATTTGATTGAATCTCACCAATATCTCCTGTTAAAAAAAAAGAACAATTTATAGACCAATAAGCAGAACAATAGAACTTTTGTTTCAAACAAGAAGTCACTTGCCTGTATGGAACCATCCGTCTTTCATGACTTCTTCAGTGAGCTCAGGGTTCTTGTAATAACCAGAAAACAAACATTTTCCTCTTATACAGATCTCGCCTGCCTGATTTTCACCAAGTGGGTCGTAGCCCATTTCAGCCACCTCCTCAAGCCGTATCTCGTTGTAAACCGACGGTATACCGACTGTCCCTAGCATACACATCTCGTCCGGGAAGCCCATAGCCGTTCCTCCAAGCGTCTCCGTCAGACCTAATGCCAACAATCACATTACCATTGACTTTCCTTGATAAACACGAAACATTAGTATATATACCGTAGCCTTGGAGGACAAAGCAACAACAAGTAACTCTCAAGAACTCTTCAATCTCAGTGCTCAGAGGTGCTCCTCCAGATACTAGCAACCGGATTCTACCTCCCAGTTTGTCTCTAATCTTTAACATAAATCCAAAACCCGCGAAAAGTCATGTTTTATGTAATGATTAAAAAAAAAAACTAAACTCTCAAAATACAATTAAAAAGAAAACCATTATGTTAACTGGTTTTAACCTTTCTGAAGGCTATGAAATCAGCCATGGGTGAAGCTTTGCTATGCGAGTATCCACGATTCAACCATGCAAGCTTGCTGCATCATCCATCATTTTTTGTTTTGCATTGTTACATCATTAGAGAACATAGAAGTTAGACCGAAAACAGAGACATTAACAATGAAGTTGGTTACTGTTTGTAGAGAGCATTGAAGATAAATCTCCTTCTAGGGTTAAGTTCCTGAAGAGCCTTTTGGATTCCTTCGTGGATTCTCTCAAACACTCTTGGAACTCCAGCTAGATAGGTTGGTTTCAATTCTTGAATGTCATCGCGTAACACATTCAAATCCTACGCAAAACACACCAACATGCATGTATAGTTTCAAGTCTCTTAGTGATTCTTTTTATCTATCTTGTTCTACAATTTGATGAATGTTTGTGTGACTTAAGAGATTAACATACTCCATGGTAATAGCCAACCGAAGCCCCTTTTCGAAAGAAGTATTCTTCATTCATACGGTCAAGAATATGAGCCAGCGGCAAGAAGGAGAGATACACATCCTCATGTGTCATCTGCTTGTATTTGACCCACCCAAAGAAAACAGAGGATTAAGACAACCTCTACTGGCAATTCCTTATGTATTTAAGCATAAACACAAGACAAAAAGTTGTAAAAGTAATGGTGTTAGTCTAAGAGTGTTTTAGCTTTCAAGAAGTTTTGTTTTTCGGATTAATTCAAATTGCTTAGAAACAATTGGTATCCACCTAAAACATGGATAGATTTTTGGTGTTTTACTCTTTGAACAAAACAAAAAGAAGTTTACCTTGTCTTGGAACTGGTCCATGTAAAGATCCATGCCAACAACGTAAGTGGCCACAGCTTCATGAGTCAAAACCACACCTTTAGGGTCACCACTCGTGCCACTCGTGTACATTATGGTGCATACATTAAACGGCTTAGGTGGGGTAGTCTTTTCCGGTTTCTCACATCCCTGCTCAATCAATCAACAAAATTATATTTTATCATATATCAATATAAATCAGAACAGTTAAATAAAAGTGTTCTACAAAGGAATAATTTGTCACCAAAACCCAACTGATGTAAGAAAATAGGCAGACCACAAAAAACAAAAATCATATATCAATATTTTATAGGTGTGTGGGGACCTAATTCATTTATTTCTGTGCATATACACGAAAAATCATTTGCCGTAAAGGTTGGTTCAACATGTGCATGTTATTAAATACCTCAATGAATGCCCCGATCATATACATAAGATTGTACTAACGTATAGTTACAAAGCTGTAATTTAGAAAATAAAACGAGAGACGAACCATTCGGAGAAAATCAAGCCACGAGTATGTTTTGACTCCAACTTCTGAAGCCTTGAGGCTATGTTCGTCGCTCACATTAGTGAAGGAAACTATAGCTTTTAGCCGTTTAGCACATTTGCAGTCTGGCTCAAGAAGCTAAATATCAGTCACATAAGAAAAAAACAGATTAATCATTGTTCACATAGATTTACGTACACACACATATATATATATATATATATATATATCTCAAATGTATAAGTGAAAATAATTTTCAAAGATCTTAACCCCTTTAATCTTGGTGTCTTGGACGAATACAAAATCGATTTCCGCGTGATAAACGATATAATCCACTGCTCCAGAACCTAAAGAACAGTTTATTTTGCTTGACTCATGTGTCAATACGTTTGAGTCGCATGACTTTACAATAAACTAAAAATTTTAACCTACCCAAGGTATCATATAGCGGTACGCAGATTAGAGTATGAGCCGCACATGCCTAAATATATCCACAAAGATGCATATAAGTTTTGTAAGCAACTTTGATATATACAAAAATAAATAAGATAATTTTTTTTTAAAAAAGAAAGAAAGAAAGAAAAGAGATGGACCTCCATTGCAATGATCCACTGAGGACAATTAACTCCATAGATCCCCACTCGACACCCCTAACATATATATATGCATAGAACATTTTATTTCAATATATAAATTGATCTCCAAGAACAGTACTAAGAGAGAGAGAGAGAGAGAGAGAGAGAGAGAGAGAGAGAGAGANTATAAAACATGTTTACAGGCTCAGCTCCGACAGCTCGTAATGCAGAGCCAATCTGCAGAACTTCTTCGTATGCTTCCTTGTACGTTTTCCACTTATACGGTTCAACCTAACCGATCCATACAAAGATACTTACAAAACAAATATTTACACACAACTCTTACTCAAATATTTTGTTTTAGTGAGAAGACGTTAAAAAAATCACCTTCCCATCGACTATTCGACGCCATCCAAGCATCTTATTGTCAGGGAATTTCTCCACTGATTTACTAATAATAAAAAAAAAACAAAAGAGATTTATCTACAATAGTTATACACAAAACACCGTTTTGTTATAATAATAATAATAATAATAATAATAATATACCTGAAAATGTCCCAAGCAGTGGTGATATCAGATTCTAGTGGAGGAAAGCCTTTTTCCGACAAAAGATTCCGGTACACCGGACCTACCGACGGCTTCCCGTTTTCCCCTTTAACTCCTCTTTCCACCTTCGCCGCGAAAGACTTCATTCTCTCTTTTGTAAATCTAATTTTTCTTTATGTAAAATAAATGAAATAGATAGAAGAATCATGCATAAAGATTAAGACGGTGTTAATATATGAGAGATAGAACACTGCCCGAACTGATGAATGGAACCAAATTTTAGGAACTAAATGTTTTAAGTGTAGTAAGAGAATCACTGAAAGAATAACTTGTTTACAAAAATGAGGGATATAAAAAATATGAGGGAATATATCATATAGTTTTGCATTTGGTGATTAAAGTTTCATGAATTAATCTGCTTGCGTATTCCGTACGTTAATTCTATTACTATACACAAAGTAAATTAATGGCACTTATTTGTCACCGGTCCGATTCACCTAACCATTTTTTTTATAATTGATCCAACCATGCCGAGCAGAAACCCGAAGTTTTATGTATTATTATAAACAACCTAAGATACCAACTACTCCAGATTTGCACACAAATTTGGTTTTCTATATTGTGATTTGATAAAAAAAAGTTTCATATTCAGACAAAAAAATAATAAATTAAATCGCAAAAGTCGAGTGTCCGTTATTTTCACCGGCCGTTTAACTTCAGCTAAACTTTATAATTAATATTAATGTATCATAAACTAATTCACTAGTTTAAGAGTCACGCCTTAAACGTGAACACATGGATAACCCTGGCTTCACTCTCTTTATCCCTCTTTTCACCATCTTCTTTACAATACCAAACAATTTTGTGACTGGAGAATTTGATGAATATATGAAAAACTCTGAAAATATCAAATACGAAAGTGATGTAGTTGTAATGTTCTCTAGCTAACCTAGACATCTTCATACTTAAACACTCATTATAGTTTTTTCTTATTAATACAAGGGTAGACACCATCAAAATTGTTCTGGTCTAAAATATCAAAAGCAGAAAAGAAATGAATTGAAAACGCAAATAACCTGAAGAAAAGCAAATATTAAGCAACTGACCTTAGCTCAGTTGGTATAAGAAAGGGTTGCGGATGATCTTAATTTAGATCCTGTCGGATTGTTTTTTCACCGGCTGGAAGCTTTGTTTTAATATTATATTCTTTGTGTATATATGAATCTCTTAGAAATGATCAGAGAGAAAGAATATAATTTGAGGACCTGAGAAATGGTTGTTAGTTTATAGTTTATACTTCATACTATATAATAAATGAGTTTGTTGATACAGGAAAAATGATAAAGAAGAGGAGGAAAAAAACGAAACAAAAGAAAATTGATTGATCCACCCAATATATTTAATTAAGTAATTCTTGTCTGTATAGCTAAAGTGTAGTTCGCCAATAGTTAAATTTTCAATAAATCTTCAACTACTACTTAACATTAATTGAAATTACGTCCATTATGAACACACTTTGTTTATTTATATAAATAAAGCATATCATCATTTGACGTTTGTGACGGAAGCTTTTTGACATTTTTCCCAAACTAAAACGTTTAGTGGTTCATTTCGCAAAGTTGGTTTTGTATATACTATTGAATATACCATACGTCACGTGGTTACTAGGTAGGTAACAGTTTTTTTTTTTTTTGTAATTGAGCTGATGCTTAGATTAGCTAAGCATTTTTTTCTGAACGACAGTAGTTGAGCTTAATTTACTGCAACAAAATTCATATCACAGCTAAATTTATTAGTATCTAATTAGATTTATCTAAATAAGCCATGTAATGGAGATTTTTAAGGAAGTGTCTTACTCTTAGATTTATCAGAATCATTAGATGATTTTCCTCCAAGCAGAGAGGGGCTGATCATAATCATCATCGTTGTCACTTGTATCAGCGATCAAAGCCTCTTCTGCTGAAACCACTGCAGCAAGTCTCACATATAAGTTACTTACTCAATCACAGGATAATGATGAAGTAAGAAAATGTAGACCAATTCTATGATGCAGCAGATATGTAAGAGAATCCATTAGATTTTGAAAAGTTCAGACTCAGTGATTATACAATCAATCTTGATT
This sequence comes from Sinapis alba, assembly GCA_012274485.2. NCBI lineage: Eukaryota > Viridiplantae > Streptophyta > Magnoliopsida > Brassicales > Brassicaceae > Sinapis > Sinapis alba. The sequence goes on along the minus strand of MU110231.1, from coordinate 2,572 downwards.
ACCTACTGGTATCAGTTGAGTTGTTGTGACTGGCGTAGCAGCACCATTCATCACACCACCAGCCATTTGATATCTAGATTCCTGAGCCAAACAGTGATGTCTTTACCTACACATCATTAGTAAGCAAATGGAGTTTTAACAATCAGAGAAAGAGGAGATCCATGTTCAAGCAGCCAAAAATAATAATTTAACATCTGTAACTCACATCTATATTTTTTTCATGGAGCTCTGTTTCACCCACAATGGTTTCTGCATGAACCTCCGGGGATTTCCTGATATGCTTGCCAGTACTCTTAGGAGTTACGGTAGCACTTCCTCCAGCAGCAGGAGTGTCTGGCTTAGTAGTAGCAGCACAAGAGCGGATTACCTTCAGTTTTTTGGGTCTGCCTAACACATTGATTTCACTTAGTAGTCTCTTTTTTTAGCCATCTAAAGGAGGAGATTCTTTTTCAAAGCTCACAGTGTAGCGATTATCAGAGAGAACTCCCCTCAGGAAACATCGACGCCATGCCAAACCACGAAAAGCGTCAACAAGTTGTACTCTTCAACAACAGATGGAGGAGGAGGTATAGGCCTGACATTGCACAGTGAAGGTTTGGTTGACTTCATCAGCGTTGAAGGTCAAAGAGTTACAGCGTTGAAGCATATCTCATCAACTTTATCCACTCTGCTTCACACCGTTTCGGTACCTCCTGAGCTCTCAACGTTATTAATGTTCGTTCACAAAAGTAAAATATGACTGTTGAAATGGTAAGGTAACTTTTTACCGTTGTGATCAATTTTTCAAATTTTCTTGTTTGACTAAAAGAAATTTAGTTGTCATCTCACAACTCACAAGTCCATGCATGATAAGATTATTACAGAGTCCCGATAAATATTACCGTTACACGCTAAGAAAACTTAATTACTTTTTCTTTTTCCTTTCTCAGCATTAACTTCAATTATACGAATACATTTCTTTTTTTTTCTTTTGGGTCAACACTTCTTCTATAAATACTCACACCCTTACTTCACTCAAACATCAAAATTTCCCTCTCTTAAATTTCTTTACCATAATTGTTCTTTCTTCTCAAGCAAAGCTTGCTTTTATTAAAAAGAATTATTTTGTTATGGGGAAACTTATCTGTTGTATCACTTGTTTCATGACACTTACTGTGTTCTTCTGGAGGATTTTCTGGCTGTGGCAGAGGTTATATATTACCAGAGTGGAGACGAGGGAATGTTTACTAGCACCTTCTCGAGCAAAGCTCTGTGGAATGTTTTACTGAGAGGATCCCTTCCTCTCCGAGCCTTATCCATAAGATCGATATGAGGAAAGCATCTGGTTTTGTGTCAAAGATCAACTTCGGATCCGGTCAGTTTTTTTTTTTTTTTTAATTTCTTTTTGCTAAGAAAACTGTTTCTTCTTTCACTTTTTATTTTTGATTTTAAATTTTGATATTATGATATATACATATTGCACAATTCTGTCTGTAAAATTTCTATGGTCTGTTAGAGATGTATATATGTTTAATATGTTATTCATGTTGCAAATTTATACTAGCTTTCATTTTGGAGAAAAGTAATGGGTGATGAATTTCAATATATTGAGACAAATCAAACTTTTGCATCCAGTCTATAAATTTTTTATAGTCCGTTAGAGGTGTATATATGTTTAACATGTTTTTTTGTATTGTAAATTTAAAGCTTACACTAATTTTCATTTGGAGGTATAGGTAGTAAATTTCAGTATGATGAAACAAACCAAACTTTTGCATCCTGTCCATAGAATTTTTTTATGGTATGTTAAAAGTGTATATATGTTTAATATATCTATAATATTCAAAGTTTTCATTGAGTATGCAAAGTGTTTTGATTTAATTAAAGTTTTCAACAACAATATGTTTAATATGCTTTTCCGTGTTGTAAATTTGACGAGGGAAGGGCACGGAGCATCTCAGTCAGGGAAGAGGTTAACGAGCACCAAGTTTCGAAGAGGTGATCAAAGTTACTGATAAGAAGGAATCAGGAGATCAAGGAGAGATACCGAAACAGAAGAAGAGTATCAAGAAACTCACTCAAAAGTAAGCCAAAGTGGAGCTGGGGGAGTTCACATTTACAGCAAAATAGCGAGATTCCTTAAACAGAGAGAGAGAGAGAGTGTTTTCAAGAATGCATTTACAATGACTATTAACATACTTAGGGGGTTAGATAAAATATCATTGCAATTTGTAATAGCTAAGTTTATATATATTTCCCCGAGCAAGGTCGCGTAACAGACTCGGAACTTCTTGCGTCTCGATTTGGTCGGACATTCCTAGAGAATGGCTCTGAACCAAGCACCTACGAACCCTTCTTCTTCAGAGCAGACTTCTACTTCAGAGTCTTTGGCGATGAGTAACTTTTCCTCTTCTTTCTCTGGATTTTGCAACATTGATGATAACTACGAAGAAACTCTAAAAATGAAGTTGAAACCAACTAAAAAGAAAGAAAGAGACTTTCCAACCAAAGTACTAGTGAGTAAAAAAGAAGATAAAATAATACGATATGCTTTAACTGTGTCAAGGTTTTTTTTTTTTTTTTTTTTTTTGGC
>MU110230.1:0-11090 GCA_012274485.2 Sinapis alba | reverse complement strand
TGCGACCAAAGTGCTTGACTTGCATGACTTTAGGCAGAATCGATTTGTCCAACCTATCTTCTCCCGTTGGAGCAGAGAAGTCTCGCTGAAATATACCATCAGTTCCCACGGATCCCGCCTCATCATCAGGATCTGCCTGGAAGAAGGCTCCCTTGTGATAGTACTTCTGCATGAAGTTCCACTTCTTTTTCGGTTGAACTGATGAAGGCTTCGGATTCTTCCTCTCCCATTCTCTCCTCTCCTGCTCCGTCATGTTCCTCAACTTCTCTATCTCTTCCCTCTCTCTCAACATAGCTTCCTTTGCATCACGCTCTCTCTTGATCCTAGCGATCTCTCTCGTCTTCCAAACTTCATACTCCTCAGCTTCGTTAATTTCGTCATCAGTTTCAACATCTCCAATATTTGCTTCTTGCAACAGCATGTTCTTACGTATCTCTTCATCTTTCCTAACTTCCTCAACCACTATCTGCTTCGTCTCTATCTTCCTCATCTCCAGTTTCCTCTTTGCTAACTCCTCGAGAGCTTGTTCCTCAGCTTCAAGCCGCTCACGCTCTGCAACTGTGTCTCTCTCAGCTTTCGGTACAAAAACAGGCTTGATCATGGTAATACCAGGCATATCCTCTTCAGAATCAGTCTCGTACTCAGACTCTTCTTCCTCCTCCTCTTCATCTTCAACCTCATCTTCTTCCTCTAAAGGAAGTAGATCAGCCTCCTCTTGAGCTCTTTTAAGATTCTTCTCTCTAATCCTTCTCCTTCTTTCTTCCAAAGCATCTTCATCTTCTTCCTCGTCTTGATGATTCCTCAACTCTTCTTCTTCTGTAGATATAATCTCAGCCTGCCTAACACGCCGATGATCAGCTCTAACTTCTTCACGGTTTTCAGCTCTAGTCTGAGCTAAACGACGTAGTCTTGGATCATCTTTCCTAGCAACCCCAAAGTCATCATGCTTTCTATCCAAAACATCAACCTTGTGCATCCTAACATCCTCATCATCCTCAGCTTCATCAGCCCACTCAGGAGCTTTACCAGGCCAATATCTTTTCACTTTAGTCTGTCCAATCCTTCCAATCCCACCTCGGAGTTTAGCTCTTGTAGCAAGTGCAGCTTCACTCACTCCCGCTGTGACAGACATCTCTGCACTTGCGAGTAATCAAACTCAATTATATTGGCTATTTGTTCTCTACACCATGAAAGAAAACAAAAATATATACATGAAGTAGATTCAAGCTTGGCGTCATAAAAAAAAGGAATGGCATTTTCTGTCACAAGCACACAAACACATTCTACCAGAATATCACCAAAGAAAGTTAAAAAAAAAAAAAGATTGCAGATTTTCACAAATAAAATGGGATCCATCTCTATCAAATCTGAGTCATTTGTCCAATTTGAATAGGTAGACCAACTTCAAGCTTTGATCTACGGAGTTACAAAGCTAAATCATAATAACAATCAAAACGACTAGAAGACGATTCAGAAACAGAAAATCCAATGGCTACGAAAATTAAATTGACGAAAAGTACATTTTTTGGAGAAATTTGTACGTACAGAGAGTGAGTGAATGTCGATTTCGACAAAAAAATTGATGCGATAGAAACCGTAGGAAACCGTGGCGAGACGGTGGAGGAGGAGACGAAGACGGTGGAGGTATTGAAACCGGAACGTCGGGACAAAACATAAAGGGTCCATGCGAGAAAACTCATAAACTACTCATTAGAAACTCTACTGGGCTTTTTAATGGGCCTTATTAATATTTTGGTTTATATGATAGGCCTTGAATTTAACATCTCGATCTTAAACAACAGCATTTTCAAAGGAGCATGACTTCTTCTCAGCTATCTTTTTCTTATGGTGTTTTATTTGTCCATGTTGATGAGCACAAAGATGAGACATTTAAAACCAAAACACAGAGGATAGCTTTAGCACTTTGGTCCATTCATTTGACCGTTCAAAGTTCAAACACAAACCACAGGAAGAAGAAACAGACAGCAAGAGAACTGAAACACACATTAACAGAAATAGACACCAACAAAGCTCTCATAACTATGCGGCAGCGCCTGAAATCAAATCTCCGGCGGGGACACCACCGTCGTCGGAAGAAAGAGCGAGCGGAGTCCAATCCGGAGGGAGAGGAGGCAGAGGAGCATAAACAGTAGGCTTCCTCTTAATGTCCCAAGGCTGAGTCTTCTTCGGCCTCGTCTTCCTGTGATGAGCCGTTGATTTCTTCTGCGGCCTCGACGAACACTCTATCACCATTCCCAGACTGGGAATTTGGAACTGGCGGAGAGCTGGAGAAGCAGCGACGGTGGCGATTCCGGTGCCAAAGATCGCTGACACAGACATTGTTGTTTCGTCTTATCCTTCTGCTTGCAGTGAAAGTGAGCCTCTAGCTTCGGATTAGAGACGTTATTATATCTTGTCCAAGTTTTAGTTTATTTTTAATGGGCTTTTAAATGTTTATTTGGCCCATTTATATATAGTGTATTGGTGGAAGACTCGTGACGGCCCATATTTAACTCGTTATGGGTGAGGCACGCCTGCTTTGCAAGTAGCTATTTAACTCGTTATGCTGCACGCCTGCTCCCAAGTAGTCTCAAAACGGTATGGAAAATCGCTGAAAAAGGAAGACCGTAACTCAACTCGAGTATTGAAAAATAATATTTGAAGTGTTTCCAGAAGCTCTGATTGACTAAAATATTAATTAATATTTCAACTAGAAAAGATTTTTCTTTTTTTGAGAAAGGGCTTATTTCAACTAGAAAAGTTGGGGTTTGATTCCTAAAGAAAAATAATAATAATAATTATTATTATTATAACTTTTTAAAAAATTAGCATGGTATATGTACAACTGTGTTTTACATTGTCATACAGATAAATGTTGACTATCGTAAATATTTGTTGAATGGACAACCTTATCCAATGATTAATGTTTTGTATTTTTTCTAAGAATTGTTGAGTGGAGTATTTTTTTTTTAATTAACATGGAGCGTTTGGGAAGATGGATACTTCGATCACAATTTTTTTAATAGGACCATAAAAATAATTTTATGTTTATCTGGTCAAATAGTGATAATTTAATTCTTAAAATAAATCGAATTTAAAACCGATCACGGAATTACACTTTAACTTAATTTTTTTTATTATTACGTTACCATTGTTTGTTTTTTTGACCCACAAAAAAAAGTTACCATTGTTTGGTTCAATTATAGTATCTTAAACGGCAAAAAGGGATATTTTCAAATTAAATTTTTGGATAGCTGAAATGATTTGGAAACTGATGTAGTTTCTTCTAACACTTTGAATAATTTTGGTAAAAGTAAAATTTGGAACGGATAGTAGTACATGTACGTGAAACTATTTTCGCTCCATTATACTGAAACTCTAAAATTTTATGTATGAGTTCTTAAAATGTTCTTGCAACTTAAGATACATACTCATCTGAGAAATTGGTTATATATATTGTTATTTTTAAAAGAAAACGTACAAGGAAGCCAACATTGCACGGTCGAGATTAACTGACATTATAGTACACTCATTTGGTTTTAGACTTTTAGTGGCTATTAGGGTTTCCAATGCTTTTGTTTGTCCAGATCCTTCTATCTAATCATGGTTATGTATTAATTCAGTATAATTAGAGATGTCAAAATGGATAACCCAACTCAAACCAACTCATATCCATTTAAACCAAATCTGTTATGGATTATGGATAAACCCAATCCATTTAGTTAATGGTTTGGATCTATCCATAACTCATTTCAATTTATGGATTAATGGTTTTAATGAGTTGACTCACTATTACATACTATCAATATTATAAATATTATTAATACTATCAAAATATGATTATGCAAATTTAGAAGTAAAAAATAAAAATTATTAAATTATAAAAGAAAAAAAAAATAAAACATAAATTTTTCATTAAACATAGTATTTTCAAATAAAAGATATGACTTCTCTCTGTCTACACGAGAATATTTCTTTGTTGCTATGTTTCTTAGACGAGAATATTTTAAATGCACCTGCAAACCCAAAAAGAAAGCAAGTCATGTGAGCATTTTCCAAGTCTCGTGATATTTGTTTGCTTTGTTTGACATGACAATATGATCAAAGTAACATATAAGACAAAATCAGAGTAACATATAAGATAAAAAAACAAGTAGAAAAACAACAATAACCTTTGATCAATGTCTTCTTGTATATCTCTAGTTCCTCAAAGCCTGGGAATTCTCTTTGGATGTATGTGTGATGATGTTTCTTTGGCTGCTTCCAGATTGTTCTTCCACTTCATTTGGACCTGGTCGAATGATAACTATTTCACCTTCACCATTATCTACAATACATGTAAAGAGAACAGATCATACATCATCAATTCACAACAAACCAATCAATAGAAAATAATACTTATACCTTCATCATCAAGCATGTAACCATGTATCCAAGAACGTGTACACAATAAAGCTTGGACATTACTAGGCAACAGTCTACTCCGATATTTGCTTATAACTTGAGAACCAATACTAAAAGAAGATTCAGAAGCCACCGTTGTTATGGGAATGCTAAGCACATCCATTGCCATATATGCTAGAGCACCAAAACGAAATCTGTTTTCTTTCCAATACTGCAAAACGTTCAAATTAGGATGATTCCTCATATCTAACTTTGGATCCTTCAAGTACATATCCAAAGCTGACTTTCCTTCTTCTGTATAGTCTGGAACATCATCTAAATCAAACAAATCCTGTAACATTTAAAGAGAAGAGATCACTGATTATTTGAAACTTAAACATAAGTTAAATAGCTTGAACTAAGAACTTACATCCTGTACATCCAAGTTCCCTCTTCCTCGTTTAGGAACTCGGGAGTCAACTCTTGTAGAGCTCACAACAGGCGTTAAAGGAAATTTTTTCCTATACTCTTCAAAAAGCTTATAAAGCTTATCCTCAAGGTGTTTGATCTTTTCTTTGGAAGTGAATGGATCAAGCTCATCATAACAACGTTTCAAAAGTCTGAATTTCATCCTAGGATCAAAGACAGCACCCATAGCAAGAATAACACTGTATTGTTGCCAATATTTATCAAATTTTCTTCCCAGAGATCTAACAACGAAAGCAAAACTTTGAATAAGTATAAAGACCATACTGAGACAAAAAAGGAGATGACGACGATGCCGTAAAGGAGATGACGACGATTCCGTAAAGGAGATGGCGATGAAATTGTATCTTTCGCTAGAAAGGAGAAGACGTAAAGAGGAGAAAAGGGATTATAGCACAATGGTTTGGACTGGGTTATCCATTAACTCATATCAGCCCAATCCATTTTAAACCAACTTATTAAGTCCACTTACCCATTAAACCCCATTACCCAATAACATTCAATTTTTTGACTCATTAAAATCCATGGGTTGGGTTGGTTTGGATTGATCCAATAATTTATATCCATTTTGACACCCCTAAGTATAATCAACACGCCTAAATTAGGCTTTAGAGTAACCACTATCACCAACATACATAACCAACTTTATATATTCCAGTCTCACATCTTGTCTATAATTCCTAAAAGAATAAACAAATCAATTAACGGCAAAAATTGCTTGCGATGAAAAGTACTGTACTATTCTTTACGTAGACTCAAAAACATTTGCTAAAATTATGGCCAACAATGAGATTACTTTAGACCATGATTAACCGAGATTTGTATGGTAAAGTTTTTAGTGAAATTTTTTTTTTTGTGAAAAAGTTTTTAGTGAAAGTTAAAAAGCTGTTTCTTAACTTTTAATTAAAAAAATTAAGAATCAGTTCTTAAAGTTCTTATTTAAGAACCGCTTCTTAATTTTTTTAGTTAAAAATTTTTAAAAAAACAATTTCTTAACTTCCGCTAAAAACCTTACCTTAAAAACCTTCGGTTAATCATGCTTTTAGTTTCATCTACGTAACTTGCATTATCCGATGCCATTCACGTGCATGAGATTACCACCCCTTATTTTTTCTTGTCTACAAATAGTTATAATCGGATTCTTTACTTACAAATTTGTACTACATGCCTACATATCAACAGCTCAGCCATTTGATTTTTCGTACGAGGAGATTCTGTCGGTTAGACCAAATTTGGCATCACAAACCTATGGTACCCATTGGCCATTGCATTATATACGTTTTTGCAAACCTTATCCTTATCTTTATTCGCGTTAAAATAATAACCCTGAGTTAAAGTTCAAAATAAATTAATAATATTGATAATCGTACGTGCGATATAAACTATATAACTGAACTTTCGTTTTATAGAAACCAACTTTAACAACTAAATTGCATAAGTTTCAAAAATTGAATTGACTTTCCTATTGTTATGTATGTTTAAGAAACGGATAGTTAAGATAATTATTCACGAAATATATAATATGATATACTTCATCCTTTTCATATTACTTATCATTATATGTTTATGCACACATATTAAAAAAACATATGATTTTGTATATTTCCAAAATAAAAACACAATTACATATACACTTAACCATATTTCAACCAATAGATAAATAAAATAAAGAATTTTGTTAATAAATTTTGCATTAAAATTTTAAAACGACACTTATTTTAAAACAAAAAAAATTCCGATAAATAATATGAAATGGAGAGAGTATGTAATTTACAATATAATTTAATTAGGGGTTTACGTATGCCTGTATCTGTCTGTTTACAGGTAAGTGTCTTGTATGAAGGCCTAATTTGAGCCATGTGATTTCTTTGTTGGGGTAAATTTTGGTACATGGACAAGAGGACCATATGAATCGACTGCTCTCGTGTTCTTTGCATTATTGCAACTATTTATATCAACTAGGAGTATTTTCTTTGAACAAAAAAATATGTTTTCTTGGAATAAGAGTTCATAATTTGTACTGCACTGTCATGCCAGCTACATGAATATACCAGGAATCTTTCGATCCTTTTTTATTTATCAATATTTTAGTTTCCGACCTAAATAAAATAGATACTGATCTTGTTTTTTTTTTTTTTTTTTTGACTAAAGATACTGGTCCTTGTTGGATTATAATATTACATGAACCATGAAATACGTGACTTCTTTGCTAGATTGTATTTGCAAGTTTTTCTATAGATGTTAGCCGATTCTTATGATACATGTGTCATGTGCTATATAGATTGTTTAGCGCCAGAGTCGGTTGAGAGAGTAAGCCACCCAAGCCGTGGATTAGAATATCCAATTTAAATAGGCTTATTTCAGTTTTATTTTTTCACTAATGTCTATAGATAAAAATAAACTAATATAATTTTCTTAGTTAAAACTATACTTATTGGATATTTTTAGTTATATGATAATTTGTAAATATAATTCAAACACTAGAACTATATTAAGTATTGAACAACTATGGTTTTCCTTTTCTTCTGTAATCTAACTACGATTTCTTCTTAATATAACTAAAAACCATTAATCTAATACTCCCTCCGTTTCAAATTAGATGTCGTTTTGGAGTAGAATTTTTGTTTCAAAATAAGTGTCGTTTTCGGTTTTCAATGCAAAATTTATTGGTAATATTCTCTATTCTATTTTTCTATTGGTTGATATATGGTTAGGTGTATTGGTAATAGCGTTTTTATTTTGAAAATATGTAAAATTAAATGTTTCCTTAATCTGTGTGCATAAACTTAGAACGACAACTAATATGAAATGGAGGGAGTATTAGGGTTCTTCGAAAAATAAGATATTATAATAGACTAAAAATAGCAGTTATGTTGCATTTATAGCACATGTAACTACAAACATGCGCTTATATCAATCTATATTGAGCAAATTTGCCAAATAACATAACTGCTTAAAATACAAAAATAAAATTTTAATTGCAAACTTCTCACGAATATGAAAATAGACTAGTAACTTATATTCAGTCATCTCAATCTGCAAAGAGGCCGTCCGTTTCCGACAAGCCTGCTGTCCGAAAATACTTCCCATGATCTTTTTTGTTTGCATTATTAATCGAATCCATATGTTTTCTGTATAATTACACGTGTACCGATATCTAATTGATATAATACCATTATACAATAAAATCAAATCATAAGAATGTGGACATGATTACGTTAGAAAAGTCGTGATTGGTTAGGATTACGTTGCAAAGATGTCTCGCTTAAACTTAAAGATTGACCTTTAGGTTTGGAGTTTTCTCCACTTTCCTAATCCTTCCAAACCCTAAGTTTTAACTATATATCAGTCACATGTCCACAATAATAATGTAAGATTAGTTATTTAGGTCGAAAACGTTAGGCAATGTACATATTTTGATAGCCGTCCAAAAAGAAAAAGAAAATTATACCTTAAAGCCCTTGATGTTTTTTCAATTAGTTATTTTTGTAGAGGGCAAGAATGACCCAAGTTGGTGATCACTGATCAGATCGACCATTAAGCAGTCTTTTTCACTCACTTGAAAAGTTACTTTTTACTATGAACATGATTTTATGAATATTGCTACGACCTTAAAGTTGATTAATTAGTTAATTGCAACATTTTCTACTTCATTAATCATTAATTACAGTTTTTGACTAGTGACACAAATATCTCAACACATATGATTTACATGCCTCATTGCCTCGTGACTAGTTTCTTGGTTACATATTTTAAATCAAGTTTTGATCGTTATAACAATTAATTTGAAAAACAATTTTATCATATAATATTTGATTTTATGGCATATTATTACGTTTCTAATACTAGCCTCACGACAAATTGTAGACTACAAACTTAGTTGTGAGTTGGACCATGTAAATAAGGGAAAATTCCATAAAAGTTTTCTGAATTATTACATTTTTTTGCTGCCAGATTTAATACTCAAAATAACTATTTCATTAATTTTAATATATTTATTTTCAAAATTACATCATATTAATATCTAAATTATGAAAATTTTAATAAAAATATTAATTAGTTTCAAACAAAATTTAAGAGATCTTTAAAATTCAAAATAAAATCTTAAAATTTTAAAATTTTATTTTAAGTTTTACGAATAAAACTAACTAAATTTTAAATTTTGGATAATATTTTATAAGGTTTTTAAAAAACTAATTCTGAATAAAATAAATAAATTATTTTAAAACTTCAGAAAATAAACTAAATTTGTAATTAAAACGAATATTATAAAAATTAAGATTATCCAATATTTGATTACTTTTATTCTTAGAAATTAAAATAAAATTTAATATTTTTAAGATTTATTTTAAATTTTAGTTTTGTAAGTTTTGTTTTAAACTTATGATTAAAATAAGAATACTTTGGATATTAAAATGAGAATAGTTTAAAAGTAATCATACTATAATAATTAAAATAATTAGTTTGAATGTTAAATCAGATAGCAAAAGAATTGGATATTAAAAATGTTAACGAAATCTAGATAGAATATTTTTATATAATTTTCCATTTCATATAATAAAATCATTATACGAGAATATCTCGTAAAAATCAATAATGGATTAAAATGTTGTATAAAAGCACACTATCAACTTCGATTTTTCTTCCTTATTTAAATAAAAGAATATAACCTCCCCCACTTAGTTTTCCACATAAAAAGACAATAGCTTTCCATGCCCACACCCGAATGAAAAAAAAAAGAATCTTATATTTTCCAAAGTATTATCATCAAAAGAAAAGTATTATCATCAAAAAAATCTACATAGAAAAATAAAACAACATAACAACGACATCATTCTTTCATTATTATATCAAAAAACCTAACCCCCTTTCATTATTGTTCCCACTGCAAACCAATTTGCTTCCTTGAATGGCAAGTCTTTTCTCTTCACCTCTCACCTCACGTTCCTTCTCTCTTCTCATCAACCTCTTCTTCATCTTCCTCATCTATCTCCATTTCGCTTCACAAAACCCACCTCACTCTGGATCCATCAAATACCTGAACTCTCTCGCCGGCGGTGACAGCTGCAGCGAAGGACTCGCCGCTCTTGACAACCACCGTTCCAAGTGTTCATACATTAGCTCTCAATCAAAATGTAACCAACAGGGTTACATAGACTATCTCAAGATCTTCTTCTGTGTGTTCGGAGAATCCCCTGTTTTGGGTCATATAGTTTTATCCATCTGGTTATTTGTTCTGTTCTACTTGCTCGGAGACACGGCCGCGAGTTACTTCTGTCCTTCTTTGGACAGCTTGTCTAAGGTCTTGAAGCTGTCTCCTACCATGGCTGGAGTCACGCTTCTCTCTCTCGGAAACGGTGCGCCAGACTTGTTCTCAAGCGTTGTCTCTTTCACGAGGTCGAATAATGGTGACTTTGGACTCAACTCTGTTTTAGGCGGTGCGTTCTTCGTCTCTAGCTTCGTTGTCGGGACGATTTGTTTGTTGATTGGGTCTAGAGATGTCTCTATCGACAAGTACAGCTTTATCCGCGATGTGGTTTTTCTTCTGGTCGCTCTTTGCTCTCTCGGTTTGATCGTTTTCATCGGCAAAGTAACCATTTGGGTCGCTCTTTGTTACCTCTCCATCTATCTCCTCTATGTAGGGTTCTTATCAGCTTCTCATTTCTTGGACCGCAAGAAACCTATATCCGATCAGATTCTTCGTACCAAAGAGGATTTAGCCGAGATGGGCGTCCCATTCCTCGGCTATATCGATGAGGAGAAGCCGGTACCGCCACAAAAGATTGCTGATCAAGAATCAAGAACTCAAGAACAAGAACTCAAGATTGTGTTTCTTGATTTGCCACCAAAGCAGCCGTCTTGCTTCTCGGTGCTAGTGAGCATCGTAGGACTACCTCTATATCTCCCCCGTCGCCTCACAATCCCCGTGGTCAGTGAAGAAAAATGGTCAAGGCCTTGCGCGGTTGCTTCCACAGCCATTGCACCTGTTCTACTAACCGAGCTTTATTGTTCTCATTACAGTGGGTCCAAAAGAAGCCTAATACTATACATAATCTCTGGAATAATCGGATTATTCTTTTGTATCTTAGCCTACTTGACCACAGAAAAGTCTCGTCCACCCAAAAAATTCTCACTGGTTTGGCTTCTAGGCGGCTTCACAATGAGTGTTACATGGACATACATCATAGCACAGGAGCTAGTCTCATTGCTAATATCCTTAG
>MU110225.1:0-11107 GCA_012274485.2 Sinapis alba | reverse complement strand
ATATAAATAGCAACAAAAAAAAACATTAATTGTAGTAATGGCCGAGTTAAAGAGTAAGTTAAATAAAGGTCAGGCCTTCACAAGCAAATGTGCTTCCTTGGTGAAGGAGCAACGAGCTCGTCTCTATATTCTTCGTCGTTGTGCTACCATGCTTTGCTGCTGGTACATCCATGGCGACGAGTAATGAGATGGCTCTCATCTTTTAATATATATACACATATATCTATAGATATCTCCATGACTCTATTCACTAGTTCTTGAAGCTTCATGGACACTGAAGCTCTCCTTTGGTTGCTTGGCAACTCCTACAAGAAACTTGAATTCTCTCTTTCTAATCTATTCTGATGCAACAAACCCTTTTACATTCCTGTTGTTTTTTTAACTTAAAGGATCAACCCCTTTAGGTTTTATTTTTTTGGTTTGTTTCATCAGAGAGAGAGAGCAAGAGATCTTATCTGCCAAACAAGCCGTCTGAAACAGAGCTCTAAAGATGCTGATTCTGTAAGAAAATGAAGATACTCGAAAGGGTTTTGTCTGGTTTCACTTTGACAGGAGAAGACTGTTTTGGTTTCATGAGTAGAATTGCTTCTGTAATATTTTCAGTTACATTTCTTTCTTTGTTGCATCAATAAGTCTAATGGTAAATGTTAGAACCATATCAAATAAAGTATTCTTCTTTTGCATCTCAACATCCTAATAATAATACAACAAGAGTTTTCACTTTTCACCATCTAGATATCCCAAAATTCTATAGATCATAGTTTCCATGTTCCCAACACTTCATGTCAATGATCACTACTTCTCGACCCAATCTTTGAAAAGCAACATCATGTATATGGGAACATTGAACGCTGCAATGACAATGCTCATCATGATTGTACGTATCACTCTCTGGATCACAAGCTTCGTTCTTGATTTAGATGCTGATCTCATCAGAGGATCAGACACACCAGCACCAACATTTGAGTCCATCACAACTTGGATCTCTTCGCTTGTGTTCTTTCTAGCTGCAGATCTCATCACAGCATTGCCCCTAGAAACATAAAAAGAAGAATAGATCATCAAAACTTGTCCCTGTAGTGAGTAACCAATGGATGTTGAAATCTTACTCACCTTTCTACAAGAGCTTTATCGCTTTGACGCTTCACAGGAGCTTGAAGAACTTTCTTAACGAGATGCATAGACCCTTCTGCGTCCCACACCATTTCATACTCACAGTTCTCATCTTCATTCTTCTCCTTGGTGACACCGCTTAAAAAGCTTAACTTCATTACATTTGAGACACACTCTGCAGCGTTGTTTAAGAAGCTTATTCCATGATTTGGCCAGAGAAGGAGAGAAAGAAGGGTCAAGACGAACAGAGAAAGGTACCTGGTAGTTCAAAAATTAGACACAGAGATCTCTATAAACATGAAAATAATCACTAAGTCAAGAACTCTATGATCAGGAACATACCACATGTAGATGAACAGTTGTCTCGGAAGGAAGCATAGTTGGGTGTGCAACATGTTATCTGGACCAGATGAGTTTTGATGAACGGTGTTGGGGACAGATAATAGCATGAATGAGGGATATAAATTTCCTTGTTGCCAGCTTATAGTACCTAATGTATGCTGCAATATGATATAACACCATCAAAAGATTGTCCATAGTGGAAGTATAAATATTGTGTGGTTATATTACCTCAGTTACAGATCTTGCTTCCGACTTGTGGGTTAGAGTACACTGGTCATGATCATGGCCAGACAGAACGAGCGTCTGCAGAAAAATGGCAAAGAACGTTGGTATTAGTGTCTGCACACAGTGCCTTCTCAAATTATTTGTAGACCATGTTCAAAAAAAATATTAACTGTATATCTAACTATGTAATGAAAAAAGTTTTAAAAGTTAATAACTCTACTTATATACGTTTAACGTTTTTTAAAAAGAAATTACAAGCTCTAAATTTAGCACTATATCTAAAAATTTAAAGTTTTAGACCATAATTTATATATTTAACGGTGGCATTAGAGATGGGACTTTCACATGAATAAAAGACAGAAGAAAGTTTTATCTTACAGGTTTGAGCAATTCCAATAACTTCTTTGATGATTCCGTAGTGATGTAATTCTGATACCTGAATACAATAAGGACAGCATTGGATTAGTCTCTCCTTGTTAAGATGGCTTTACTACACGTTAATGTATTCTAATATGGAAAAAAGGCAGAAGTTTACATTACTTCTTGATCTTGAAAATGGCGCCAAAGCCGCTGTAACATGAAAGAGAATACATTAGACCACAAAACAAAGTGTTTTCACTCAGTGTTCTAAAAATTGGTGTAGACAGTGCCTAGACACCCGCCTATACGGCAAATCAGGTCTAAACGAAACGATTTTTTAAAACAGTTCTTTTAAAATTCGGTCTAAACGTCCAAAAAATTGTTCTAAGTGTCTGTCTGATCATTGGTTTTGAGTTTTTGAATTACACTAGAATCCGAGCAGATAAATCACCTGATTAATGACAGATGAAGCACGGTGAGGGCCGCATGGAGTTTGATCTGGCCGATATAGTGGGATGTGTGTCAATAAAACTCTAGGATGTGATTTTGCATCTAACAAAAAAAATAAGAAACACTTCTGTGTAAGCTTCACATATCAGAAGATAGTAAATGCAGAAGAGGATATAGCTTGAATAACACACCAGAAGAGACATTTTGTACAAACTTCCAAACATGTGACGCCAATTCTTTTTGAGGATTTCCTGCAAAAACATACATTCATCTTTTTCAGTTACAGAAGGAAAAAAAAATACTATAAGGATACATAGAACAAAGCAAGGTTTTTGTAATAAACCATCAATAGCTTGTGCATCAATGCTGATGAACTCAGTACTTCCAATAACAAATCTACTGTTTCTGCTCCCAAACTCTTTCTCATATCGATTTATTACCTGTTAGAATATAAAGTTATGTCGATTTATACATTGCTAACATATACTTAGAGAGAAAAAGGTGATAACTATCATACATCTAGCTTATGGGACGCAACACGAGAATAGCCAACATCATGGTTCCCAGGGATGTAGAACGTAGGGATGTCTCCAGCTTTTCCTTGTGAGTTCAGACAAAACACATGTTTAAACCGGCTTAAAGACTCATACCACCTGATTCAAATGAGAAGAAGATAGCTGAGTTTAAGCATTTTCATCAACCATTTTGCTCCAGAGTGACAAGAACAAGGAGAGAGGCTTACTCTTCCTCAGGGAGAAACGGCCCACCATCGAAATAATCACCTAGAAACAAAACAACGTCTGGTTTGAAAGGCAAGACAGACTGAAAGAACGATCTTCGCATGTTTACATCAGTATAGAACTGTGCAACCTCCAAAGCAAGCGTCTTAGAAGACAAACGAAAAGATGTCTTATCCATGAGCTGCCACAACACACAATCAGATGGTTGGCTCTCTATTAACACACATAACAATATTAAAAAAAAGTATTTAAAAAGCTTATTACCTGTGGATCAGTGACAATGGCTACTTTAGTAAACTTCCCATCACTCTCCACTCCATCAGTCTGCAAAACAAAAGAAAGAAGCTAGCAGATATGACCAATCACAACTCAGTTTCTTCTTCAAGAACAGTAGCTAGACAGCTTATGCAGATTACTTGAGATACTTAAACATCAAAGATATTACAAACCCAAAAATAGTAATGCCGAGATTGTTCTAAAAATCGGTCTAGGCGGCAAATCGGTGTAAATGAAACTATTTTTCTAGAAATGTTTTTAAAAATCTGTATAGGCCTTTAAAAAAAACGTCTAAGACGCCTGTCTAATCAATAATTACCTAATAAAACTTATAATTACCAGTCTAGAGATTTCTTGAATATTAGCCGAGACAGTAGATGCTCGTTTTATCAAAAATTCCCAACAAAGCAATTTCTTGAACATTAATAGCTGTTTCAATTTTAAATAATTTCTTTACCATACAAAAAAATTATGGTACTTTCGGACAGAACAGGCAACTACCAGATCAAAGTGTCATTGCATCTAAAAGTCTCGTTCAGAGCCAACATTACGCATCAGTAATTCAAAAAGATGGAAACTTTAGTGGATAAATAGAGAGAGAGAGGGAGAGACCTTGAGAAGATGATGGTGAGGCCAAGAACAAGTGAAGAGAGAAGGAACCCAGAAGGCGAACATCTCGCCGTAGAGGATCGACGCAGCCCAGATGAGACATAGAGCCACCGTGAGCTTGTGGTGGTGTTTCATCTTTTCAGAGCATCTGTGAATCTCTTTCTCGGCTTGCTCGCCCCCAGAGATATCTGATGATCGCTTGTTGACCAAAAAAGAGCGGTCAAGACGCGACGCGACGCTTAGATTCGTTTGAGTAATAACGTTAAGTAACGATAAAACCGCAGTGTGTGAATCCTAGACGTCACGTTGTTTTAACATAACAACTAAAAACAGCACGAATGTTTTTAGTATATCGACTCAAAATAATTCGGCCGTCTAATATTGGGCCTAGTTTTATCGGATCAATGACGCTTCGTAAGGCCCATTACAGAAGAGCGAAAACCCAGTTAGAATAACCAGAGATTCCTTGCATCTCTCTCTATTTTTCTAAGGTCAATCTCTGAATCTCTCATCGATTCAGTGTACGAGATATTGCTCGCCATTGTTGTTATATTTACTTATATTATGTTTAGCTGTTGTGTTACTTTTGATGTTAAGATGAGCAGATAACGATCAAGGAAACTTTGCAAAGAATGTTATAATTTTAGGGCTTTGTATATTTAACAGTGCGTGATTGTTGGAGTTTCTATATACTTTACTTTTAAAACAAATCTCGTTAGGTTTTAGGTTAGGGTTTCGGTTGTAACCGAGATGCAAGAGACGTCAAATTTTACTAGTGAACAGTGCTTTTTGTGGTTATATATCAAACTCCTTAGATTAGACATGCAGATTTGATTACTTCAGATTTTTCAGGTTGGTTAGTTTGGAATTCGGTTAGTTATGATCGACCGAAACCAAAAAAAAATTGGTTATTGTCGGTTAGTTTGGTTTCAAAATTTTTATCAAGGAATTCTGCTAAATTTAGATTTACATTGGTTTTAAATTCAAAAAATTAGTTTGTTTGGTTATTTCGATTCAGAATTTGATTAGTTCGGTTTAGAATTTTAGTTAAAATTAAATTTGTATAGTTTCTAACTAATCGATTACCGAACCAAACCAAAACCAAATTTTTAATCACAGAATAGAATCAAACCTCTTAACCAAATTGAATCGAAAACTGAATTTTTTCAGCCGGTTCGGTTTGGTTAATAACCGCATGCCTAACAATACAAAGCAACTTTAGCATCAGTGAGAAGTTAGAAAATAATACATTAAACTCATGATAAACAAAAAACGATACAAGTATATTTATCAAACCAGTTACGTCTACAGATTTTTTAAAAAAAAAACTATTACGAAAAGTTGAAAATATATTTTATAAATATCAAAATCAGAGAACAGAAAGTTCACATTAAAAATAATTTATAAAAATAATTGATTTGCAGGTTAGACTCAATAATAAAAACTGAACAAAATCAGCAACCAAAAAAATTAGGAGAAAATTCTAAAAATACTAGAAATTAAGTACTATTTTTCAAAAAAAAAACATCAATCAAAACTATATTTACATTTGAATTTAGGTTTTACTGGTTATTACTTAAGACTTAGTATTAAGGGATCGGATTAGGTTTATAAATATCTTATTAATATTTTTTAAAAAAATAGCTTAATATATTTTTATCACAAATTTAAAATACTCATAAAAATAATTATTTATTAATGGTAAATTTGAAAATTTGTATCAAATTTGTGGTATAATTGAAATTTCTCCTAAAATCAGTGAAATCTCTTACTAACTAAAACAGCAAAGTATACAAAATTCAAAGCATATCATGTGACTTTTTGATGTTTGTTTGTTTCTTAGGAAAAAAGCTTAACTTGACTAACAATAATTTCAAACCAACTAAAATAAGATTTATTTAAACTTAACAAAATAAGAAATATACTTACAACATACGGTAACACATCTACTGTTTTATAATGTAGCGGATTTGTTACCGTCAATTTAACATCTTTTCCAAATCGACGTACCAATTAACACAGGTTAGAAAAAGAAAAGAAAAATTAGGTCATCCATATTATTTGGATAAGGGCCAACAAAATTATTATCGAAAGAGAAACACACCGTATGTCTTGGCTGGACTAAAAACGACAGCACATCAGTCGTAACTAGTTTAATCACTAATACAAGTGCAACAACTAATAATTAATTTATGATGGTCAAAAGAGATTTTTTTAAAAAAAAAAAAAAAGAAAACACCGTCATATGAGGAGAAATTGTCGTGGGATTATGAATCCGCCTAGTTTTGTTTTCCATGACATTTTTCTTGGCAAATGTTTTCCAGATAACCTACCATATCAAATATTTTTCTTAAAAATAGATATATATTAAAATCATTCTAAACTAGGCATCAGAAAAGTACAAATTTCGATGTGTCAAATAAGAGGAAATATTCGATTATAGGTGAAACTAAATACATCGACAACATATCAAAGCAGAAGATATATGTCATGGGAAAAGGAATAGGAAAGCTAGAACTCCAATCTCTGGTTGAACACTGATGGCCATCTGATTTCCTGGACATCACCAACCCCAAATGTCCAAGCCAAGGAAAAGATGTGTCACCAATCATTGTCGACGAAGAAACCATCTACAAAACATTCTGTAGTTACAAAGAAATGACTTCAAAAAAATCATAACAGCTGATTTTGGAAAGATTGACTTCAAATCTTAGTCACCAAATTTTGCAAAAGAGGATTTTTATTTCACATGTCAGAGGATACACATACCTCACCACTATATTTAAGAAGAGAAAGATTCAGGCTAACGAGAAACAGATATATCGAAAATCGCTATTTCAGAAACTAGATCCACCGACACCAAATAATCTCTCCACAAACGGAGATAAAACCCTAACCCCGATGATTAACTAGCAATTTTTGACAGTTGTATTATCGTCCTTTAACAGCAAGCCAACATTAAATCTCGACAAGTCTTCCTAGAGTCCTCTGTGATAGGGACACATCTGATTACGACATGAAGAGATAGATACGTCCATAGTACTTTAGAAAAATGAGTAATCTATCTCGTAGATCTTAATGGAAAGAGATAAACTGAACAAGCTATAAAATTACCATCTTTAAAATATGGTTGTCGATTTATTTCAGGAGAGAAATAAGATTGAGTGTGAAAGATATTCATTATTCAAAACTCCTCTTTATATCATATTATATCATACTTTTAATATGGTTATATTTTAATACTTTAAAAAATTAGTTTTTGTTTATGTAATTTTTAAGATTGCTATTCATTAATAAGAAATAAAATAGTTGAATCAAATGATAAACTTAATTAAAATATATTTATATTGTTGTTAATTGTATGAAAAGAAAAGTTACATAATATATAACCAATTCACATGGTAGTTTAGTGTTTACAATAATCAATCTTATTAACTAATAGAACTTATTTAAGTTAACCTAGTTTTAATCTTTTTGCTATAATTTAAAGTATGATTGGTTATCAGAGACGTTATAATGGTAAAAAGATATTTTCACAATTTCAAAAGTTTAGTATAGATTTTAGTATATAAAACATGAATGTGAGATGAACTCACATGAGTGGAGATAATTTGTATTATTATATAAATAATAAACTAATCACATATTATAATGTCTCGACCGTCTATAATTAATGGATTTTTTACATCTGTTCACTCGGTTTTTGAGCTCTATTTTATACGATGGATGGTATATTAGTTTTTCAAAGGTTTGAAAGTCTTGTTTACTGATACTGCAGTCACCACTTGACTTTTTCACGTGCTTTAGCTTCATTCGCACAATATCATGACTCAGTTCCTGATACATCACCATCCTTTCACTACTTCAGCCCAAATATGTTAAATTTTGGAGTTTTAAATGGATATATGCTCGAAAAGATAAGTACACTTTGATAATATAGCTAACCAAATCAATTCTCTTAAACCTTTTAACATATACCATAAACCGAGATGTTACAATTTACCTCCTCTCAAAGAATGCAACGTCCTTGTTGCACTCCAAGATCGTTATTCATGTTAATGTGAGCCTTCATGACTCCACACTTGTCTGGATTAGGCTTTGATACTACTTATAACGCTCCGACCGCCAACGGCTAAGGTCCTCCAATGCCAGTTCACTCGACTTTATCTATGTGACATGCAGTGTGTTAATTTTTCGGAGGCTTATTAGTCTTGTTTACTAACCCTCCGATCACCACATGACCTCTCTTCGTGCTTTGGCATAACTTACAAGGTATCGCCAAATCACTTCCTGATAGGTTATTCATTATTTAACTACTCATGTCCAAATACGCTTAACTATGAAAATCTAAATAGATATGTACCTGAAAATAAATACACTTTGATAATATAGATAGAAGTTTTTTAATCTTTTAATATATACCATAAAAATGTTACACATATATTATATTACACGTATATTATATGCAATTTCTCGTAATAAATCAACTAGATTTTTTTTTTTTTTAAACAAATTTTAGGTCTTTGTCATCCTGAGTTGGTTCTAGCTGGCACTAGTTTGCTTGACAGTTCAAGTTAAGATTGACCTGCCCGAAATAGAACCAACGAGAAGTTTCCCATACAGTTTAATTGAATGCATTGACCAACCTCATAAAACCTTCATTGGCAATTTTATATTGAAGAAGATCAACTTAATAAACTTAATAATTTAAATAACTCAACAAAGCTAAACACACATGATGAGATGTTCACCGAGTAAGCTTATTCCATAAAGTATTAGTTTCTACAACTTGCAAACCATGTACAATACTTCCTCTGTTTTATAAAGAATGTCATTTTAGCTTTTTAATTTTGTTTCAAAAAAATGTCATTTTGTATTTCCAATACAATTTTTCTCATTAAATCTCTTTTTTACCCTTTTAAATAACTAATAAATAATTAGATAAATTATTTTCATTTAAATAGTTGTATAATAAATAAAGGTATATTAGTATATTTTATTATTTTATTAATATGCGTGAAATGTGTCTAAATGACACTTTTTGCGAAACGGAGGGAGTAAATGATAGACAGAAATTACTATGCTATAATTAGCATTTCAGTTGAAGTTACGAGGATTGGGTTCACGACCTCTAAGAAAGAATGATAGTGTTAAATCATTTTTTTGACGGAAATAGAATAATTCTATAATAAAATTAAGTTTTTAATGATATTTTATTTTTTATAAATAATATAGTGATGAATAAAAAATAAACAGATTACTTTATTTATAAAAAAAAATACTTTTACTCTATTATATAGTAAAATATAGAATTGGGTTAGAATATTTTTATTTTAAACTCAAGACAAAAAAATAGGATTGAAGACATCCTTACAAATAGTACTAAATATTAATATTTAAATACAATTTATTTATTTACTATTTTTTGTCAAAGATTTGTTTTTAATGTTCAAATAAATAAGAAATGGATATATGTTCTTCAAAGTATTTCAAGAAATTTTTACTTACTGTGGTGTGATCACAAATTTTTTTTAGATCTAAATACTAATCACTATAAAACTCCCATAAATTTATTTATTTTTACCATTAAAACATCTACGAGTGACCGGACTCGAACCAAAGTGGTAGTACTAGTAGCTATGAATCCTTTATCACCAAAACTGGAAATCTCGGTTTTTATATTTTATTTTTAAAAAGAAAATACGAAACAAAAGAAATACAACCTCCATAAACGCGTATGTTAGGAATGTACATTATAGGTGGCATTATTATTAACTAATCTTATATATCATGGTCAGATGACCATAATCATGTCATGTACACCAACAAAGACAGCTTTTTCAATGTTTTTCGCTGAATAATTTTAAATTGAAAGGGAAATAATACTCTAACCAACGGTCCTATTATTGAAATCCAAGAATATAAAAACGAATTATTATAATTTTTATTTAACATTAAAAAGGATTTATGAAATATACAAAAAACAATCAAACAAAATGCGCCGAATATGTGACTTTTGGATTCTTATTGGCTAAATCGTGCTTGACAGCTTTACTCTGTAAAAAAATTCGTTTTGACTGTGACAGAGCTGAAGAAACATTGTACTAAAATCACATCCAAGAAAATCCACTTTCCATAAATTATTATATTTTAGAAAATAAAACACAAAAAATTTCGACATTTCACCCTTGTTTGGTCATAACTCATAAGAGTATAGAGTTTTGGCATCTGGAGAGATAGAGAGAAAGGGAAGGAAGATGATGGAGAATCGGGTGGTGGTGGTGGCGGCTCTGCTTGCAGTCTGCATTATAGGATTCGAGCTTAGCTTCATCCATGGAGCCACTGATGCATCAGACAGTGAGTTTCTTCTTCCTCTTCCTAATGGGTTTCTCAAAGTCTCAATCTTTTTCACTTTCTCTAGGTTCTTAGCTTTGATTCTGTTCCCATTCTTCATCCAAATCTCAAACCTTTTTAGTTTTTTTTTGGGTCAAACTTTGAACCTTTCTCTTCTCTCTGTGTGTTTTCTTATCTCATTGGACCAAGAACAAATCTTTATACAGTTTGGTATTAGAAAGTAATAAGCTTTTGATTTTAAATGATTAGATTGTGTTCTAATTGTGTATGATTTCAAAAAACTTACTTGCAGCTTCAGCATTGAACATGTTGTTCACCAGTATGCATTCACCGGGACAGTTAACACAATGGACTGCATCAGCTGGCGATCCTTGTGGTCAGAACTGGAGAGGCGTTACTTGCTCTGGAACACGAGTTACTCAAATGTTAGTAGTCAAACTATTGTTTCGATATAACTTTAAAATCATTTGTTAACATTAGATTTGTTAATATCTACTTTGCAGAAAGTTATCAGGTCTTGAGCTCTCTGGAACACTTGGATTCATGCTTGATAAATTGACTTCTCTTACAGAGCTGTAAGATTAAATCTGTCAAATGCTATATGCTGTTGATAGTACGTTTTTTTTATTTTGTAATAA